>PVHX01018997.1:0-35500 GCA_004024805.1 Geosciurus inauris
GACCACTGAGCCACATCCCCAGTCCTATTTTTTATGTTTTATGTAGAGACAGGGTCTCACTGAGTTGCTTAGCGCCTCGCCCTTGCTGAGGCTGGCTTTGAACTCATGATTCTCCTGTCTCAGCCTCCCTAAGTGCTGGGATTACAGGCTTGAGCCACCGCGCCCGGCTTGAAACTGGCTTTGAACTTGTTGTCCTCCTACTTCAGCTTCCTGAGCCACTGGGATTATAAATGTGCACCACCACGCCTGTCATACATTTGTTTTGGAATGTACAATTATGTATAATCCTAAGAACATGGAGAGAAATCTGAAATCAAAAATAGGAGGCCAGCCTCAGCAACATAACAAGATTCCAGCTGGGAATATATCTCAGTTGGTAGAGTGCTTGCCTGGTACACACAAGGCCCTGGGTTCAATCCCCAGCACCACCAAAAACAAAAACAAAAAAAAAAATCTCTTAGCCAGGCAAAGGCATGCTTCCAGTTCCAGCTAATGGGGAGGCTGAAGCAGGAGACTCATTTGAGCCTAGTGTTCAAGACAAGCCTGGGCAATATGGCAGATCTCATGGGAGGAGAAGGCCTTGCCAGGCATGGTGGTGCACACCTGTGATCCCTACAACTCCAGGAGGCTGAGGCAGGAGGCAGATCAAAAAAGTTCAAAGCCAACTTCAGCAACTTAATGAGACCCTAAGCAACTTAGCAAGATCTTTGCCTCAAAATACAAAATAAAAAGGGTTGGGTATGTACCACAGTTGTTAAGAGCCCTTGAATTCAATTCCTAATACAAAAAATAAAACTCTTAAAAATTAAAAATAAAATGACCGGATACACCTCAGTGATTGAGTGCCCCTGAGTTCGATACCAGGTAACCCCCCCCCCAAATTAACTATAAAGAACATTTTTTTGTTGCTGTTTTTGGTTTTTTTGGTACCATGGATTAAGCCCAGGGGTGCTTTACCACCAAGTCAAATCCCCAACTCAATATAAATATTGAGATGGGGTCTCACTAGTTGCTTAAAGCCTCATTAAATTACCAAGGATGGCTGTGAATTTGGGAATCTCCTGACTCAGCCTCCCAAGCTCCTGGGATTACAGGCGTGAGCCACCACACCCAGCAGAACATATTTTAAAGAATTATATAACTAAATCCACAGAACAAAAATTATTTCAAATCAATGGACACTTGTTCTGATGGATACACGTTCTATAAAAAATCTGCAACTTTATTAACTATATTATACATTACAAAAATTATTGTATCCTTATGAACTAAGTTCTAATACAGGAAAAATTATTGCAAACAAGCCTTCAGCATTAACACCGAGTATTCCAAATAAAAGAACAGAGGACAATAAGAATGTGAAGATTTCATAATACATAATATCTACTATTTCTTGCATACTAGTAATGTTCTTGACTTAATTTCATAAGTTTATGATATTTAACAGTTCTTTTTCGTTTTGGTACTGAGCACTGAACCTAGGGGCAATTTACTACTGAGTTTCATCCCAGTCCTTTTTATTTTTTAAGACAGGGTCTAAGTTGCTGAACCTCTTGCTAAATTGCTAAGGCTGGCTTCAAACTTGGGATCCTCCTGTCTCAGCCTTCCCAATTGCTGGGATTACAGGCATGCACACGACTGTACTTAACCTAACAACTCTTTAAACGGAATAACTTTTTTTCTAAATGGCAACCCATAACTATTTTAACATTATAGCTGCAAAGGGTTAAGGTTCCATTTAATTCCTCTACGTGTGAATAAAGTTCTGTAACAACATCTGAAAGTGACCAGGATTATTACCTCTAAAAAAGCTATTTAAGTTCAGTTTGAATCAAAATCGTTGAGGATATAGTTTTGTGTATATATAAGGTTACTAAGATCACACAATTAGTGTGTCCAGAAGCCAATATTGATTCATTTGTTCATACAAATATATACTGAGGCTACTTTGTGCTAAATACACACAAGTTACTACAAAACTTAAGTCTTCAAAATATCCTGAAATATCATAAAAACAAAGGAAAAAAAAGAGAATGAAAAAATGTATTTATGATTAATCAGCCAGATTAAAAAAGGGGGGAATCACAAACCTAAGTGATATGTCTTGTGATCCCACTCCACAACTAAGGAATGAACCAAGGGGTGCTTTACCACTGAGCTAAGTTCCCAGTTTTTTTATATTTGAGACGGGGTCTCACTACGTTGCTGAGACTGGACTTAAACCTACAATACTCCTTCCTCAGCCTCCTGAGTAGCTGAGATTACAGTCTTGCACCACTATGCCCAGCTTGATCCTTAAAAAATACTGACAAGAGCAAATATTCTTTTTTTCTACAAGAACTACTTTATCAAGGAGACCTCTCTTTATTCATCCTTCAAAAATACACGCGTGAAAATGCTGAGGCTAGATGAGATAAGCTAAAACAACTGACCTGAGTTATCTTGTTTTAAACAATGAGCAATGTGGAAAAGAAATCTGCTATTAAATAAGCTTGAGATTTAATTGTATGTCAGTTATGCCGTGTCTTTAGGCTTCTTTAAAGACAAATTATGAGATTGCTATACATGAACATGTTATACACGAACCTATGCATATGTTGCATAGGTGTGTATGCATCTAATGTTCAGATTAACATAACAACTTCCGGCTCACATTAATTTTGCTTTGTTCCAGCTACTACTCTTCAAAATTGATCCCAGAGAAGTCATCAGTACAGTCTTCCTATTTATTAGCTAAGCATCAAAGAAAAAAATAGTCTAAATTCCTTTCATACTCAAAAACACTAAGTGGCAAGATTACTAAGAGATGACACATTACTGAGCTGGGTATGTGGCTCAGTGGTAGAGCATTTGCCCGGCATGCATGATGCTCTGGGTTCAATTCCCAGCACCAAAAAAAAAAAAGGAGAGAGAGACATGACACATCATTAAAAAAAAAAAAAAAAAAAATCACTGGAGGCCAGGTGCCATGGCAGACACCTATAAACCCAAGCATTCCAACAGCTGAAATAGGACAACCACAGGTCCAGGCCGGCCTCAGCAACTTGGCAAGGTGCTAACCAAGTAAGATGCTGTCTCAAAAAATAAAAAGGGCTGCAGATGTAGCTCAGTGGTAAAGCATCTGTCCCTTGGTTAAATTCCCTGTACCCTCCTCCCCCCCCAAAATTACTTGAGGGTAGGGGTGAAGCTCAGTGGTAGAGTGTTTATACAGCATGCAGAAGACCCTGGGTTCAACTCCAGAACTGAGCAAAAACAACTGAACAAAAGCAGTTCATATAAATGCATAAGCATATAATATATGTGCATGTGTGCGCACATTTCAAATATATGTCCCAAAAGTATCTTACACAATCAAGAAGCTAAAGGCTAACAATTGTGGAGGGTATAAATCAGCACTACTGAACAGAAATATACCACTGAGTTATATCTACTTTTAAGTTTTCTAGTATTTATGTTAAAAATTGTAAAAAGAAACAGCTAACATTCATTTTAATGTATTTTAACTCAATATACCCAAAATTGTATAACATATCAGTATTTAAAAATTATTAAGGGGCTGGGGATACAGCTCAGCGTAAAGCATGCACAAGGCCCTAGGTTCAATCACATCACCAGAACTAAAATGTATTGAGATATTTTATATTATTTTTCCAATTAGATCAATTCAGACTAGCACATTTCTGCTCAGTGTCTAGTGATTATCATTGAAGAAAAAGCACATTCCTGTAAAACAGGCAATACCTTAAATTATTCTTGGGGAATCACTTCAATTCAATCCTCCTAATTCCTGTTCTATTAATTAGTAACAATCTAGCAAATCACATATACATACTTCAAAAAGAATCACACTGTAATGGTTAAGGAGATCATCTGTGTAGTCAAGGATCAGAGTTTGATACTATAGAGCTGGACTCAGCCTCAGTATCCTCAAATGGCATTATAACTATATGCTTAACTGTAGGTAACAGAACTAAATTAACTGTGAGTGAGAAAACTAAGAAATGCACATGTACCTACACAGTCTGATAAGCAGTCTGGGTACTCGATAAACAGCTGTTTATGTTCTGCTTCCTTCTGCAGATCAAAAACTCAAGGTCTACCATCTAGCAATTTCAAGAATTAGGGTTCAATCATGGAATGCATATTGCTCTTTCCACTGGAGAGGGGAGAGAACTAATTTGCTACATTTAGGGAATGGGGTGATGGGGACTGAACCCAGTGGTGTTTCACCACTGAGCTCCATCCCTAGTCCTTTATATTTAATTCTACTTTTTGAGTCAACTAAGTTGTCCAGGCTGGCCTTGAACTTTCAGTTCTTCTGCCTCAGCCTCCCAACTGGTTGAGATTACAGGCGTGCTACACCACCCTGTCCAGCTAATTTACTATATTCTTAACACTGTTAGAGAACTCACTCAGTTATGTAATCTAGTTAAGTGTGCCCTTCCTAAACTGTTAAGCTTACTACCCTAAAATTTCCTTTAAAGGACCTCGAATAGTATACTAACCTAAGCATTTAGAAGTGAAAGCCTTAACCAGGCACAAAGGTGCGCACATGTTTAATTCCAGTGGCTCAGGAGGCTGAGGCAGGAGGATAGCAAATTCAAGGCCAGCCTCAGCAATTTAGCAAGGCCCTAAGCAACTCAGTTGATGCCCTGTCTCTAGATAAAATAAAATTAAAAAAAAAGACTGGCAAAGTGGTTCAGTGGTTAAGTGCTCCTGGGTTGAATCCCAAGTACAAAAAAAAAAGATGATAAAAGCCATAAGTTAAACACCATCTCAGTTACAGTGTAATCTTGGGCAGGTTACTTCTTCACTTTTGAGTTTTCCAGTGTGTAAAATAGGGATCAAAACGTACCTCATGGGGTTCTGAGAATAATATGCAGGAAATGCATGTGGAATGCATATACAATAGTAACACGTCCTCTCATTAAACTATTACTTTATAAAAGACACACAAATACATGATACAGAAAAATACACAGGTGCATTAAGTAAAAATATGAAAAAAATTGCTTTCTGGACAGAAAGATCTTGACAATATATCTCATCATAGATATAAGCAGGTTTTCTTTTAATTTTATTTTCAAACTGTTCCATAATTACATATTGATCTTATGTAAACAGCTCTACAGGAAACTCAAGCATTTAACTTTTAAAAATTGTGGTCAACAGCAGCCAAGTGGTGAAGATCCCAGCCTTGCTTCCTCCTTCCCCTACAAATAGCAACATGTGGCAGCAATCCGTGAATAAAAATAAAAATTGCCGGAGCTGGGATTGTAGCTCAGCGGTAGAGCGCTTGCCTCGCATGCGTGAGGCCCTGGGTTCGATCCTTAGCACCACATACAAAGCAATAAAATAAAGACATTGTGTCCATCAACAACTAATAAAATTAAAAAAAATAAAAATAAAAAAATAAATAAAATAAAATAAAAATTGCCGTGACCATTTATTTTCACCTAGCTAAACCTCAGTTCTGTAACATTTATGAAAGCCATTATTTTATATTTGTACAACTAAAAATTAGCCTCAACATATTTGATATTTTTTATTTAACAGAGAACCCTTGTATTAAGATAGTCCCTATCTTTTCCTCAATTACTAATCTCCACAAAGCAATCAACCAACAAGATTTTATGTCCCCTCCCTTTTGGGGTGGGGAGTAACTGGGGCTTTACCCCAAGGATGCTTTACCACTGAGCTACATTCTCAGTCCTTTTTCTTTTTGAGATATGGTCTTGCCAACTTGCTTAGCACCCCCACTGAACTGCGGAGGCTGGCCTTGAATTTGTAATCCTCCTGCCCCAGCCTCCCAAATCACTGGGATTACAGGCATGCACCATCATGGTAGGCAAAAAGATTACCTGAAAAGTCAGTATATACTCAAAACACAACTCCTCCACTATACTTCTAGCCTTCATTAGTAGTGATAATATCCCTCCAGCATAATTCAGCTATTACTCTGAAATTTCATTCAATATTAAACTAAAAAGAATAAGGAAATTAATTATGGACATATTATAGTACTTTGAGATTTGTTTTGTAGTAAGTCAATTATACAGTTTAAGCAGAAATCCCAAAGGTCTAAATGTAATTAATTCTATCTTCCACAGAAAGGTACAGAAATTTCATTTATCTGTCTTAGAGATTACATGTTTTCTTGGAACACCATGGAATCTTTACATGAGTCAGAAACTAAGTGACTTTTTTTTTTTTTGGTATGGAAGAACCCAGAACACTTTACCATTGAGCCACATCCTCAGCCCTTTTTTTTTGGTACTGGAGATTGAACTCAAGGGCACTCAACCACTGAGCCACATCCCCAGCCCTATTTTGGGTTTTATGTAGAGACAGGGTCTCACTGTGTTGCTTAGTGCCTTGCTGTTGTATGGCTGACTTTGAACTTGTGATGCGCCTGTCTCAGCCTCCCTAAGTGCTGGGATTACAGGCTTGCGCCACCACACCCGTTCCTCAGCCCATTTTTGTATTTTATTTAAAGACAGGGTCTCACTGAGTTTAGGTCCTCACTAAATTGCTGAAGCTGGCTTTGAACTGGCAATTTTCCTGCCTCAGCCTCCCAAGCCACTGGGATTACAGGCATGCGTCACCAAGCCCAGTGTAACTTACTTTTAATTAATACCTATTTAAAATTATATGCAGGAATGGGGATATACTTCAGAAATAGACCATGTGCTTGGCATGTGCAAGGTCCTGGGTTAAATCACCAGCATCCCCAAAAAGTAAATTATATTCAGTCCAAGACTATGCCATGCAAAGTTTAGTATCACAAGACATAGCATGCACTGTTGTCCCGCTAGCCAGGAGGCTGAGGCAGGAGGACAGCTGGAACCCAAGAATTCCTGAACACCCTAGGCAACATGGCAAGACCCCCTCTCTCTCACACACACACACAGTTTAATATCTTACATATCAGTTGAAAAGCAAGCATGTTAAGGGCTGGGGTTATAGCTCAGCAGTGGAGCACTTGCCTGGCATGTGTGAGGCACTGGGTTCCATCCTCAGCACCACATAAAAATAAATAAATAAATACAAAGTCTTGTGTCCAGCTACAACTAAAAATTAAAAAATTTTTAAAAAGCATGTTAAGATGAAAATGAACACAAGGTTTTATTCTATTGGTAATGAAATGTTCTAAAATAAGATTGTGGCAATGGTTATTCAACTGTAAATGCACTAAAGCAGCATTCAATTATACAAGTGAATTTTATAGAACATACCTTCTCACAAATTCTCATAGCCTTTCCCCTAAGATCAAGTATAGCATATACACTCTACCTCAATAAAGCTTTCAAAAGTGTTTTAAATGTTCAATAGTAAACCCTAAGATGCTGCACCCCACTACAGAAGTTACAAAAGTAGTTATGTTACATAAAATTATACACCACTTAGCCGGGCGCAGGGGCTCAAGCCTGTTAATCCCAGCACTTAGGGAGGCTGAGACAGGAGAATCACGAGTTCAAAGCCAGGCTCAGCAACAGTGGCGCTAAGCAACTCAATGAGACCGTCTCTACATAAAACACAAAATAGGGCTGGGGATGTGGCTCAGGGGTGGAGTACCCGAGTTCAATCCTTGGTACCAAAAAAAAAAAAAAAAAAGGAAAAAAATTCTTAATTTAGCAAGGCCCTGTCTCAAATTAAAAAGGACTGGCGGGGGAGAAGGGGGTGCTGGGGATATGGCTGAGTTGGTAGAGTGCCTGCCTCGCACGCACAAGACCCCTGGGTTCAATCCCCAGCACCACGGAAAAAAAAAAAACTGGGGATGTAACTCAGTGGTCAAGTGCCCCCAGTTTCAATCCACAATACAAAATAAATGTATAAGGCTGCAAAAAGTATTTCTATCACTATAGATCCACCGTTACATAAAACAGCAACATGCAGAACAATGATAGCCTGCTATCATTTGAATAAATATTCTAGGGCAACAAAAGCCCATCATATTTTGTGTAAAATCCTCAAATGTTCATCTCGTCAGTGGTTCTAATTATTTTGTGAAATACATGTGTGTTACTAGAGATTGAACCCAGGAGTTCGAACACTAGGCAAGTGCTCTACCACTAAGCTGTACCTCCAATCCAAATTCATTTAATCAGAATCTGCAGTGCACTGACTCAAGGCTTTATACTGGCTACATACCTCAAGGCATGATACCTGTTCTTTGAAACTCTTCAATGACAATTTACACTTAACAGTCAAGCATATGCATTATGTCCGTGTATGTGGGGGAAAGGGTAAAAAGGAGATAGAAAATTCAGAATCCCCCATACAGATAAACTCTACTAGAAAAGGTTGTTATACTGTATGTAAATAAACTTCTGCTAGGCATGATAGTACATGCCTGTAATCCCAGCACCTTGGCAAACTAAGGCAAGGAGATGATCACAAAGCCAGTCTCAGAAACTTAAGACCCTCAGCGGATTAGTGAGACCCTGTGTCAAAATTAAAAGTCTGCAGATATAGCTCAGTGGTACAGTGACCCTAGGTTCAAACCCCAGCACTCTCCCAAAAAATAAACTAACCTTGATTTAAAAACTCAATACTTGAGAGACTGAGAAAGGAAGATTACAAGTTGGAAGCCAGCCTTAACAACTTAGGGAGGCTCTAAGCAGCTTAGAAAGAACCTGTCTCAAAAATTATAGGCCTTGGGGCTGGAGTGTGGCTCAATGGTAGAGCACTTGCCTGGCACATGTGAAGCCCTGGGTTCAATCCTCAGCACAGCAAATAATTAAATAAAAACAAATAATCCATTGACAACTAAAAAATATTTTAAAAAAAATTATACACTTTATGCCCAACATGGTGATAAGACCCTCAAAAACTTAGTGAAACCCTATTTCAAAATAAAGGGGGGGCCAAACACAGTGGTGTATGCCTGTAATCCCAGCTACATGGGAGGTTGAGGCAAGAGGATGGCAAATTCAAAGCCAGCCTCAGCAACTTAGTGTGGCCTCTAACTGACCCTGTCTCAAAGTAAAACACAAAAAAGGCCAAGGATGTAACTCAATGGTTAAGCAACCTCCCCTCCTCTCAACACCAGGGTCCAATCCCTTGTACCAAAAAAAAAAAAAAAAAATGGCTGGGGATGTGGCTAAACAGAGAACACCTGGGTTTAATCCCCAGCACCAAAACAAAAATAAAAAAGGTCTGCAGAGCCGTGTGGCGGTGGTGCACGCCTGTAATCACAGCACTTAGGGAGGCTGAGACTGAAGAATGGTGAGTTCAAAGCCAGCCTCAGCAATGGTCAGGCTCTAAACAACTCAGTGAGACCCTGTCTCTACATAAAACACAAAATAGGGCTGGGGATGTGGCTCAGTGGTTGAATGCCCCTGAATTCAATCTCCAGTAAAAAAAAAAAAAAGGTCTGCAGGTGTTCAGTGGTAAGGTACCCCTGGGTTCAATCCCCAGTACAAAAAAAAAAGTTCAAGGCCAGCCTGGGCAATTTATCCAGGCCTGTCTCAAAATTTTTAAAAAAGGAAGAGTTGGAGATGGAACTCAATGTAGAGTGCTTGTCTAGCTTTGTGAAGCCCTGGGATACTTCCCCAGCACCACAAAAAATAAACTTTAAAAAAAAAATTCAAGTGGCTAAAAATAATAAAATGCTGTGTACTAAGGCAGTTTTTTCCAAGTGAGCAGTTTCACTTGAATCGAACATATTGGAGGCCACCGCACTATTTCAAATTCCTGTTATACGCAAAAGAGGAGACTGGGAGATTTATTCAAGGGTAAGGTGCTAGTTAATAGTAAGCTGAAGAGCAGATGCAGAGTTCCCATTTGTTTACTTCAAATGGAGAGTTCTCTCCATCATTCTCATTTTTTTCAGATTTCTTTAAGACTATAATTTCCATTAAGTACACATAGGAGAGGATTATAACAGGATAAAACTCCACAGGTTTAAATGCAAACTTTAGTACACACACGTGGCTAAATATGTCCTTCCCAGTCTTTGCCAAACCACTACCTCCTCACTTTGTGAGTTAAAGTGGGTGAGGAATTAAGTCTGAGTAGATTTAAGCTGTAAATTTTCAGAGTTTGAAGTAGAGTCAATAACAAATACTATCGAATTCCAATACGGGGACATTTGATTGATTGTGACTTGATTGAAAACAACAAAAAAAGACTATAAACAATATACTAAAAGAACTTATCTAATAAAAGATGAAAAATGAAAAGAAATTTGTATGGATATCCACTGCTACTAAAAGTGTTCTACGTGATGCAAAACGATGTTAATCACTTTGCTTTTCAATATTAAAAAATGCATACCTATTACACAAAAACTGTATAGTTAAATAGAACGGAAACTTTACAAAGGGTGGGAGGTGATGATGCAAAATAATGAACCTTATCTCTCCTAGAACAGAATGGTTAATTAAGTCCATTCCTGTGCCCCAGCTATCATGGGCAGTCTTTCAAGGAAGGAAATGCTAATGTAACTAGTTACATATCAATAGGTCATAATAAAAACACCTTTCCAATAGGCACTGTTTTTACTCTATGTTGACCATTTAAGGACATTTAAAACTAAAAAGTTTTTGGAGAGTCCATAAGACGCAAACAGAGATTCCCCATTAAGTGACAGTTAAGCGAAATCCAGACCTAATCAGCAAAAGAAAAAACGCTGAAAATAAGAAATCACGGCCACCATGTAAACTCCCATGGGATAAAAGATACACTGAATTGAAAACCTGTGAGAAATTATTCTGCGTATGTATAATACTCGTGTGTTAGAAGGCGGCCCTTCATAAAAATAGCCAAGACTCTCAAACATTTGAGATGCTGGCTTAGTGAGATTGACTGACAGACAACAGCTGGGCAGATTTTGTATTGATCTTGTAACACTCTGGCATGCTTTGCGAGAAACGGAGAATGGAGGTAAGGAACCGTTAAGGCAAAAATAAACTGGATTTCATTTTCAGTTGTGTGACCCCTCTTACACTGGAAGCCCTAACAAATTACTCCAGAATCCCTCTTTCGTTTCCCAGCCCTGATTCTATAGTTATACACCTCCTTTCTCCCGAAGGAAACAAAAAGAACCTCGTGAAAACAAGACAAAAAACCGCCTTAAGAGAAACTGATAAAAAGAAACTAGTCACCTCTCCACCTGTCCCCCTAATTCATTTCACGTATTAAATCTTTAGAACTCTTGTCTTTTCTTCCGTAACAGAGGGGCTAGAGTAAGGATCCGCCCAATTACACAGGCCGCAAAATTATTTCGACCCGCCACATTTCAAGGTTTCCTACTTTTCTCTCTAGGATACCAACACCCAAGCCGTTACCTCCCCCTTCCCCTTCAGACTCTTAAAGGCTCGTTGGCCTCAAACCCTAACAATACAAAGGTGAATTCCTGAGATTCCGCGAAGCACCCCCCGAGGGGGTGGGCAGAGGGGCTCCCGCTCGGCCGGGTCCGAGGGGCGGGGGAGCGGGTGTGACCACACAATCCCACCGCCTCCTCACGGCTCCCCCACCTCCAGGCGCTCGGGCCTGTTCCCAGGGAGCTCCCAGCCACTCAGCAGCCGTTTGGCTTCTCCTTGCCGGCCCACCAAGGGCCTCACCAGCATCCAAGAAGAAGGCTCATGAACAGAAAAAAGCAAAAGGTGTCCGACGTGTTGTTTCAAAACATAACGGAGCCCGGGCCCCCGAGACCGTTAAACCGCGGGTGGAGGGGGGAGAAGCGAGGAACCCTGCGGCCTCTGGCGTCCGCCTAGCCGCCCTTTCGATCCCAAACTTCACTCCCCGGGACCACCAACGCTCCCCCAAACCCGCTGCAGCCCCCAGAAGACCCTACAAAGCGTCAAAAGGGTCAATACCTTGTAGAAAGCCCCGTTAGAGCCGCGAACCTCCACCGTCAGCTCCGCCATGTTGGAACCGCAAAGGCCGCTGGGAAGAGATTCTAGAAACTTTCCAACCAGAGGGGAGGAGGGGGGAGGGGCGTGAAGGAGGCGGGGGGAGGGGCGGGGAAAACAGGGAGGAGATTGGGATCCCCCGCCCCGCACCCCTGGGGTCTCAATGTACCGCCCCGACTCTCCCAGCGGGATCCCTCCGCTCCTTACATCACTCGCGGTGGGCTCCGCCCGCCGCCGCCTACGCCCAGTTCGCCTCCCGACACAATCGCTCGACCTTTGCTGACCCGCCCCCGAGTCCCCGCCCCCGAGTCCCCGCCCCCAGTGCCCGCTGCCTGCTGGGCTCGGTTGGGTCGGCTCCTTGAGCCGCCCGGGAGTGAACTCCTAGACTGGGACTACTACACGCGTCTGAGTTTCGCTGCGTTCGGCCTCCTGCCCTTTAAACTTCAAGTGCTGGCAGCTCCAGAGTGACTTCCTCACTTAGAGGAGGGCAACTTTCAGGACTCCAATTGTCCACTGACACATAAACGTACATTCTATCGTGCTCCAAATTTTTGCACCCTGTTTTTTGTTCTTGGCTTTGGTTATTTGTCTCCCGCCTCTCCGGTCCCTCCCCTACTCCGCCCCGTACTGGGGATTGAAGCCAGGGGCACTCTACCACTGGGTTACATCGCCAACCCTTTTTATTTTTTGAGACAAGGTGTCCCTAAATTACCCAAGCAAATCACTGGGTTCACTCCAGCGCTCTGCAAACTCCACACACACACACACCCCGCCTTTTAATAAGGACTTTTTAAAATTCTACAGTTCCACATCCCATTACAGTTTGGCCAACTTTCTCCCCACCTGTTACCACTTTAACTTTAAAAGTCAAACTACGTATATTAAGTGCAGCAGCGTTCACAACCTAGAGCAGGGTTTGGGTCAATACCCATTACTGAAAGTACTCAGAGAACCTCATAGAGCAGGAGACCACGTTTTCCCCTGTACTAACACAAGCAGTTTCACAAGATCGGAGTAGAACCACCTTGCATGATTTTACCACAACCTACCCCTACTCTGAAGGCATCCCGACACATCTTTTGAATTTTTTTTAGTAATTTAATACTAAAACTTTTTCCGGAAGGAATGCCTTCCGAAATACTACTAGAAGGGCTCCATTATATGTGTGGTGTTATACTAGTATTATCGTTTTCACAGAAGAACTTTTTTTAAATGATGCTTTGCTGGTACTGGGTATTCCCAGTGGAATGGCCACTAGCCTAGCTTTTGGAGTCCCCTCAAAAATACTGACATTTGAGCAGAGCGCGGTGGCACACACATCTGTAATCCCACCGATTCCAGCAGCTAAGGCAGGAGATTGGCAAGTTCGAGGCCAGCCTCAGCAATTTTTCGAGACCCCCGTCCCCCTCCAAAACAAAAACAAAAACAAAAGAAAGAAAAAGAAAGAAAGCTAAAGGACTGAGGATGTAACAGTGGTAAAGCACCTCTGGGTTCAATCCCTAGTTTCAATAAATTAAAAAAAAATAACTACACATTTGATTAGTACTTAAAACATCTCCAAAGTTTCGCAAAGGAAGCGGGGACTCAAAAAGTACACAGTGTTGCTATAAATGTTGTTTTAAAAATGTCCTCTTGATCTCAGCACCGCATATAAATAAAATAAATATGTCCATCAACATGTAAAAAAAGTTTTTTTCTTAAATGTTCTCTTGAACATATGCTGGTTTGCTTTTCTCTTGTTTTTGTTTTTTTGTTTTGTAGTTGTTTATTTGGTTTTGGTACTGCGGACTGAACCCAGAGGTGCTTTACCACTAAACTACATCCCCAGCCCTATTTATTTTTTATTTGAGTCAGGGTCTGCTAAATTGCTGAGGCTGGCCTAGTACTTGCCATCCTCCTGCCACAGCCTCCAAAGTCCTTTACAGGACTTTACAGGATTGTGCCACTGTGCCTGGTGGCTCATCTGTCTTCTGCCATAGGATGATATGGCAGGAAGATCTGCATCAAATGCTATGTCTCAATCTTGGACTTCCCATTTCTAGAACCATAATCAAATTTCTGTCAATTATAAATTTAAAATAACAATACTTTAACAAATAAAAATGTTGACCATGGCAAGAAAAACACAAACTAAATATGCATCAATGAATAATAGCCACTCATTAGACCTTCTGCCAACACTTTATATACTATTTCATTGTGATACTTCAGATCTAAAATGTCCTAATTTGCTTTTCTTATAATAGTTTTCTTTAGGTACAATTTGTGCATTTTAAAGTGTAAAATTACATGCTTTTTAGTGTATTTGCAGTTGTGCCACTATCATCACAATGTACATATAGTAGGAATTGAACCGACAGGTGCTTAACCACTGAGCAACATCCTCTTTTATGTTTTATTTTGAGACAGGGTCTTGCTAGGTTGCTTAGGGCCTCACTAAGTTGCTGAGGCTGGCTTAGAATTTTAAATCCTCTTGCTTCTGCCTCCCAAATTGCTGGAATTACAGGCATGTGCCACCACGCCCAGCTCACAATCAATTTTAGAACATTTTCACTACTCCAAAAAAAAGTGATGAAAGTACAGTCACTCCCCATTTCACCCTAACCCCCCAGGTCCCAGGAAGCCATTAATCTGTTTTTTATCTCTACACATCTGCCTAGTCTACATATTTCATATGAGTAGAAATGTGTAAAATGTGATCTTTTATGCTTACTTTCTTTCACTTAGCATGTTTTCAAGGTTCATCCTGTTGAAGCATGTACTGTTACTCATTCCTTTTTATCAAATACAGTATACCACTGAATGCGCACCCATCATTTTATTGTGGTTTGTGTAGGAGAGATAGACTGATACTGGAGATTGGAACCCAATGGATACCCAAGTGCTTACCATGCATTCTACCAGTGAGCTGTATAGACTCAGCTCTTCACATCATTTTATTTATTCATTCATCAGTTGATAGGCATTTGGGCCAATTCCATTTTTTGGCTATTAGGAGTAAGAAGATTCCTGTACAAATTTTTTGTATGGCTTTTTGTTTTTTTGGTACTGGGAATTAAACCTAAGGGTGCTTAATCACTGAACCACATCCCCAGCCTTATATATATTTTGGGGGGGCAGGGGACCAGGTCTTGCTAAATTGCTTAGGGCTACACTAAATTGCTGAGGCTGCCTTTGAACTTGTAATCTTCCTGCCTCAACCTCCTAAACCACTGGGCTTACAAGAATGTGCCACCATGCAGAGGGAAGGTCTTTTTTTAATCATCTTAACAAAGATATTCACTATTAAAAGGAAAAGAAGTCAAAAAACAGAATGCATAATCACATTTAAAATAGTGTGTGTCTATAGATATATAGTCTAGAAGTTAATATTCCTAAATATTAATAATGGATATTTCTATAATGTGAATTTATGGTTGGCAAAAAACATTATAATTTTAAATGCTTTGCACTTTCTAAATTTTTTGTAATGAACATATCATTTAATCATCAGAAATTAAGATGTCATTTTTCTAAAACTATATCATAGAATAATATACAACCTATAGAGATTAATGTATAGAAGGTATTTTACTGATATGGGAAAATGCTTTTTATCTAACTATAAAAAGCAGACTGCCAAATACTATTTGTGGAATCAGTTGCATACCAAAAAAAAGTGGGGGGAGGGCAGGGAAGAGGGAGGGAGAGAAAGTGAAAATGTATTATAAAGACTTTTACAGGACTGGCTGTGTAGCTCAGTGGTGGACCATTTGACTAGCATGTGTGAGGTCTTTGGTTGATTTCCAGCCTGGTTCAGAAAAAAAAAAAGAGAGTTTTTACCAAAATGTTAACTATGGTTCTCTTAGGACAGTGGCATTATGATTTATTTCTTTGAGCTTTTCTATGTTTTCCAAGTTTTCTATATTAAAAAGCAGTACTTCAAAAAGAAAAGGTGGCTGTGTCTCCCTCTACAGATGGTCCTTGTTGTTCCTTGCTTTACTCCAAAGATGCCTCCTTTTGAGGTTGCCCCCATACTTCCTTGAATGTATAACTACTTTCCTAAATAAACCTCTGCTTATGCCTTTGAAAAAAAAAGAAAGTAAATAAAAAACAATACTGCTAATTTTTAAATTATAAGTTAAATAGAAAAATATGCTTTAACAATAACATTAAGGGGGCTGGGGCTGTAGCTCAGTGGTAGTGCTTGCCTAGCCATGTATGAGGCACTGGGTTCGAGCCTCAGCACCACATATAAATAATAAATGAATAAAATAAAGACCCATCAACTGAAAAAAAATTAAAAAAAAAATAAAACAATAACATTAGCCGGGCGCGGTGGCGCACGCCTGTAATCCCAGCACTTAGGGAGGCTGAGACAGGAGGATCGCGAGTTCAAAGCCAGCCTCAGCAACGGCGAGGTGCTAAGCAACTCAGTGAGACCCTGTCTCTACATAAAACACAAAACAGGGCTGGGGATGTGGCTCAGTGGTCGAGTGCCCCTGAGTTCAATCCCCAGTACCAAAAAAAAAACAATAACATTAAGCACGCGGTGAAAACTTTGTTAAACAGAAGTTACAAAAGACATTGTTTGGACCAAGCTCCTGCCCTGGACTACAACAGGCCAGAATCAGAATCAGAACGGAGCCACCTGTGCTAAAGGTGCACACACTGACTTGCCAAGAAATCAGGAACAAACAGCCACATTTCCCAAACAGACCAAAGTCATTGTTACCAAAAGCTGTTGTCCTTTATGTTAATCCAATGATGAGGACACAGTTTTAAAAGGAAAAGGAGGCTTATTGCTTTGCTATCAAAGGAGGAACACCTGGAACTCCTTCCCAGAGGAAGTGACTGCCCATTAGCAGGAACAGGGGCCTTTTATTTTTTTGGTACCAGGGATTGAACTCAGGGACACTCGACCACTGAGCCACATCCCCAGCCCTGTTTTGTGTTTTATGTAGAGACAGGGTCTCACTGAGTCGCTTAGAGCCTCGCCGTTGCTGAGGCTGGCTTTGAACTCATGATTCTCCTGTCTCAGCCTCCCTAAGTGCTGGGATTACAAGCGTGAGCCACCGCACCCAGCTAACAGGGGGCTTTTACAGAGGTGACTCAAGGACTACATTCCACGTGTTCTCTTTTGGAGCTGTAATTCACTTGTTAATTTTGAAGATAGTCATTTCTGAAATCTTCTCCAAAGTCTAGATTACTTCATTCCTATGGTGGGTGTGTACTTAAGGACAGATAGATCTACCTAAAAGGGGGAAGGTAATCCTGTTTCCCCAGAGATTAGGGAGGAGCAGGGACAGAGGAAGAGAAACATGTCCATTTTAAAAATAAGTTGCAGGACTGGGGTTGTGCCTCAGTGGTAGAGCACTTGCCTAGCATACGTGAGACACTGGGTTCAATCTTCAGCACCATATAAAAATAAGTTACTAAGCCAGGCGTGGTGGCGCAAGCCTGTAATCCCAGCACTTAGGGAGACTGAGACTGGAGAATCGCGAGTTTAAAGCCAGCCTCAGCAATGGCGAGGCACTAAGCAACTCAGTGAGACCCTGTCTCTACATAAAACACAAAATAGGGCTGGGGATGTGGCTCAGTGGTCGAGTGTCCCTGAGTTCAATCTCCAGTACCAAAAAAAAAAATTACTACAATAAAGAGAATGTGTTCATCTACAACTAAAAAAATATTTAAAAAATAAAATAAAAAAATAAAAATAAGTTGCAGTGGCAGAGCAGCAAGAGCTATATATCGAAAGCATAAAGTAACTATTGTTACATCATGACAGGGAAGTTTCCTCTGCTCAAATCTTTTCACTTTTATCTGTAATAAAGTCAATTGAGATCTTTAAACTAGCCATTGTAATTGTTTGGGGTGGGTTTTTTTGGTATATTGATTCATAAAACATTATTTTATATATTTTCAAAGTAGTACACTTGAAAAATAATTTCAACTTGTCTAAATTGAAACTACAGTTTGCCTTCAAGAAATGAAGAATTGAGAATTCTAAAATAATTTTAATTTTTCAAAAAGCAGCTCCTAGAACAAATTGGGCTTGATTTTATAAATAGCCAATGAATGTGTAAAATTCACACGACCAGGAGATGAATTAAGCCACTCTGCAAGGCTTTATTGGAAGGCGAGCCCTCGGACCAGATCCCCCGTCCATCAGAGCGGGTCGGGAGAAATGGCGTTGGAGATTCCGTGCTTAGAGAATTTCAAGAAAACCCGGTCAGGAAGGGGAGGGGCTGGGTACAGGAAGAGAAGGCCATAGTCCTTCCTGATGGGTCAGGAAAACTCGCTGATTGACAGGAGGCGTGTCCACTAGTGACGTCACATCTGGCTTGCAGCTCTGCTGACCAGCTTCCTTATTTGGGCATCTTGGACCCTGACCAAACCTGACAGAATGATTCTGGAGACATAATTTAAAATATTTCAAGTCACGTGTAGTGGCACATGCCTGTAATCCCAGCAACTCTGGAGACTGAAGAAGGATTTCTTTTTTTTTGGTACTGGAGATTGAACTCAGGGGCACTCGACCACTGAGCCACATCCCCAGCCCAATTTTGTGGTTTAATGTAGAGACAGGGTCTCACTGAGTTGCTTAGCGCCTCGCTGTTGCTGAGGCTGGCTTTGAACTTGTGATTCTCCTATCTCAGCCTCCCTAAGTGCTGGGATTATAGGCATACACAACCGCACCCAGATTTCATTTATTTATTTTTTTTTAATTTTATTTTCTTTGGGGGGGTACTGTGTGAGAGAGAGCTGGCCTGAGGGCTTCCGCAGTACATAGTACAACTATATCAGGTTTTTCAATCATAAGCTTTTGGCCATAGTTCCGCATTCTTGTAACAGTTCCGCATTCCTGTAAATAGCCTCAGGGTGCTAGTAGAATAGTCACACCCTGTGCACCCTGTAGCGTTTGCGGGATATATGGCATCTTAGCATATATAAAGAGGGACATGAACTCAATAAGAGTCTCTTGCCTTGCTGTGTGTGTGTGAGTGATTTTCATCCGCGGCTCCCTCGCCTGACTCAGTTTCCCTTTATGCTGGAGCGGGCGTTGGCAGTACTGGAGATTGAACTCAGGGGCACTTGACCACTAAGCCACATCCCCAGCCCTATTTTGTGTTTTATGTAGAGACAGGGTCTCACTGAGTTGCTTAGTGCCTCGCCATTGCTGAGGCTGGCTTTGAACTCGCTATTCTCCAGTCTCAGCCTCCCTAAGTACTGGGATTACAGGCTTGCGCCACCGCACCCTGCTTAGGAGGCTGAAGAAGGAGGATCACAAATTGGAGGACAGCCTCAGCAATTAACAAGACCCTGTCTTAAAATAAAAAATAAAAAGGATTGGAGATGTAACTCAGTGATAGAGGGCCCCTAGGTTTAATCCGCAGTATTAAAAAAAATTCAGATTTTGTTGAATAGGCACCATTGATATTTTTAATCAAGGTGTAACAGGGGTTCATTTAATTTGATGCTTTGACTATATCCCTTGTGGCTTTGAAACTTACATGTTGTCTTTCTTTTTCCCAACCTTGTTCTCCCTGACCTGGTTTTCTTTACCCTAACATTCTCCTTCCTGATCTTCTCCTCCCCATCTTCTTTTCCCTAAACTTTCCCCTGATCTTCTCCCTGATCTTCTTTTCCTTGATCTTCTCCTTCCTGATCTTACCTCTCTAATCTCATTTTCTCTGAATCATCTCTTTAAAAACCCTCTGTTCCTGCTGATGAGCAGAATCTCATCCTTTGGGACAGGAGTCCCCTGTTTCTCCTTTGATAGCAAAGCAATAAACCATCTTTTCCCTTTTTTTCAAAACTGTGTCCTCATTATTGAATTGGCATGGGGACAAGGCTTGAGCTTTTGGCAACAACAGCACATTATTGGATATGAAATATAAGAATTAGTATTGAGGCCTGGCATAGTGGCACATATCTGTAAATCCCAGCAACTCTGGAGGCTGAGACAGGAGGACCATAATTTCAAAGCTGGCTTCAGTGACCTAGAGAGGCCCTAGGTAACTTAGCAAGACCTTGCCTCAAAATTAAAAAAAATTTAAAATGCTGGGGATATGGCTCCATGGTTAAGCTCCCTTGAGTTCAATCCCTGGTACCAAAAAAAATTAGTATTGGGGTTGAGGACAGCTCAGCAAAGGCCTTAGGTTTGATCCCCAATGCTGCCCCCCAAAAAAGTTAATATTAAGGAAAATTACTTTTTAATTTTGTATGTGTGTTCAGGATATTTTTGTGCACAGTGGGGTGCTTTTCCACTGCGCTATATCCCAACCCTTTTTTAGTTTTTTATACTGAGACAGAGTCTCACTAAATCACTGAGGCTGGTCTCAAAACTTCAGTCCTCCTGCCTCAGCCTTCTGAGTTGCAGGGATTATAAGGGTGCTTCCACATCCAGCTTGAAAGTTACATAAAACCCAACTGTTGGGCTGGGGTTGTAGCTCAGTGGTAGAGGCACTTGCCTAGTACATGTGAAGCACAGGGTTCTATTCTCAGCACCGCATATAAAGGGAAATAAAGGTCGATTGACAACTAAAAAAATTTTTTTCTAAAAATCCAACTATTGACTTAAGCTGAATTCAAACAATATGGTCTTGATATTGAACAGTCACTCAACTTGTTTGCTATGATATAAGTAACCAGTGTGGAGAAAAGAAAGAAACCACAGTAGCTTTATTTCACAACTCAGAAACTGAGCTTCATTCCTCTCTAGCCCTGACTTAACATGAAGTTAAATTGAGGCAAAAAAGATTATGTGGTGTACTATGAAATACATTTGGTCTTTGTTCCCAGTTCCTGTCACGGAACTCCCCAAAATTTTTTTGGTACCAGGGATTGAACTCAGGGGCACTCGACCACCGAGCCACATCCCAGCCCTATTTTGTGTTTTATGTAGAGACAGGGTCTCACTGAGTTGCTTAGCACCTCGCCATTGCTGAGGCTGGCTTTGAACTCGTGATTCTCCTGTCTCAGCCTCCCTAAGTGCTGGGATTACAGGCATACACAACCGCGCCTGGTAGAAGCCCTCTCCTTTTTTTACTTTCTTCAAATTTTTAGCTGTAGATGGACACAATACCTTTATTTTATTTATATGGTGCTGAGGATTGAACCCAGTGTCCCACACGTGCCAGGCAAGTGCTCTACCACTGAGCGATAGCCCCAGCCCCGAGGACCCCCTTATGAGGGGATTTAGCACTGGACCTCTAGACAGTCACAGAATAGGGCTGGTCACAAGAATGACTGAGTAAGTGATTAGCAATTTCAACCCAATTCACTGAGCGCCAGGAAGGAAAAGGAAAGAGGGAATTGGAGATTAAGATCCTTAAAAATCCTTGAGCTGGGCATGGTGGCACAGGTCTGTAATTCCAGCAACTCAGGAGGCCATGATAGGATCACAAGTTCCAGGTCAGCTTCAGCAATTTAGGGAAGTCCTAAGTGATTTAGCAAGACTTTGTCTCAAAAAATTAAAAGGGCTGGGGGTATAGCTCAGCATTAAAGCACACCTAGGTTAAATCCCCAATACAAATAATAAACAAACTGGTAAATGTAGGTAAAGTGCTTCCCTGTATTTCTTAATCATCCTACCAACTAGTTGAACCCAAAAAGGGGCAGAGAGTAGGGGGTCATGGGAACTACAATTTAAAGCTGATCCATCAGAAGCATAGGTCACCATTTAGGGCTTTCAAATTGGCATCTGAAGTGGGGGAAACTGTGTGACTGAGCCCTTAACCTTGGGGTCAGCACAAACTCCAGTTGTCACCACAGTTGAGTTAGAGAATTGCTTGGCCTGTGCGGTAAAATCCCCATATCTGGAGACAGAAGTGTATTGTGTTTAGAGTATGACAAGAGAAAAATGTAACAAGAATTTCACCTCTGTCCACCAATGTCCAATGGCTGGCTAAAAGTGGGATTAAAGATTGGCATCTCTGCCTTCAGTTTTACTTCCATCTTTGTTCCCAGACAACTTGGATTCCAGGAACAAGGTCTGATCAGATAAATATCTTGTGATGAGTCAAAGCTACCCCACCACCACAGGCAAAAGCAACTTTCTTACCTGGAACAAGTCCCCATCTGACCAATCCTGAGATAATGACAGATAGAACATACCTGATCAAGATCACCTGCTTTGGCTGTTTGAAAGCCTCGAGCTGTGCAACCCCCACTGCCACCTAACCTTCACCTTCCTTCTCCTTTCCATAAAACTTCAAAGTCATTGTCAGGGTTAAGGACATAAGTGTCCTTGTAACTTCACCAATTCAAGTTACTTTCAAGCTTTTTATCATTACCTTTTCTATTGGGGTTTTTGAGTGATTGTTTGGGCCTGATTTATTGGATCCCCAGAGTTAGGCCTCTGGCCTAGAAATGCAATAATTAAAAGTCTTTGGTTTGTTTTTTCCTACATTACAGACAGCAACACATGCCTGCTGGAAGAAAAATTGGTAGGGTCAAAATCATAGACTGTGGATACAAATTGTCCACCTGCAATCTGGTTGTCATTTTCTATCTTGGGTGATGTGTGAACTAGAATTTTTTTTTTTTTTGGTATCGAGGATTGAATTCAAGAGCACTTATCCAATGAGCCACATCTCCAGCCCTTTTTATATTTTATTTAGAGACAGAGTCTCGCTGAGTTGCTTAGTGCCTTGCTAAATTGCTGAGGCTGGCTTTGAACTAGCGATCCTGACTCAGCCTCCTGAGTCGCTGGGATTACAGGCATGCACCACCATGTGTGGCCCAAATATTTTGATACAAAGTTTATTGAATCTGCAGATGCAGAACTCTTGTGTGCAAAGAACTGACTAGGTAACTTTCCTTTCTTTTCTTTCTTTCTCTCTTTATTTATTTTTTGTGGTGCTGGGGATTGAATCCAGGGCCTTGCACGTGGTAAACACATACCCTTACCACTAACCTCTACTCCTATACCTGTATAGATAAACCTTAACATATTCAATTATCTATGCTAGAACAAAATACCCAGAAGTCAATGGTGAAAGACGTAAATCTGAGTACCTAAACATTTTAAACTTCTCACGGGAAGAAAAATAACTATAAATACAATCAAAAGATAATCTAGGTGTTGTAGAGACAGAGGAGACAAGACACCGAATAGAAAATAGGAAGTACATTCATTTGACTGCAGTCGGTTCAGGGTACAGCTTTCACTGTATTCAATTAATTCCCCTGAACCTCGAGTTCAGGCAGTTTCAGAATTTTATACCCAGCATGTAAGGGGAGGGGCTCAGAAGGTCACAATCTGCAGAAGTTCACGCAAAAGCAGCTTTTTCTTTTGCTATTCTGGGCAAATTAACCCTTCAAGGACAGCACCTGAGAAGGGGAGAGTTTCTTTTCCCATTTCTTTCCTCCCCCTGCTAGCTATTACCTTGGAGCCCAATTAGTAAGTAGCATCTTCTCTTATCTCTGAAATGTAAACATCTCCGTGAAGCTCAGACCCAAGGCCAGAGGCCTTGCTAAAGGACCTGTCTTTCACATTACACTTTACCTTTGCAAACATACTTCCCGTTAAAAGAAAATAACTTATAAATCATTATATTGTTACTACACTAGACAGTGCAAAAATGTTTTTGAAAAACTAGTAAGGGAGCGTTTATCACCTGGAGTGTTGACCTCTTTTAGGCCAGTGGCCAAGCAAGACGGAGCAACAGGAAATAGAAACTTTAACGACATTGAACTCCTTGGTAGAATCTCTTTTGCTGATAGTCCTAAGATCAATTATGGTGAAGATTTCTGGAGAAGCTTAATTAAGACATTCTGTAGAGGAGCGGGTGCTACTACATAGGCACAAAATGTAACACATATAAAAGAAAAAAGGCTGTGTTTTGTACCAATGATCTAAATAATTCTGTAGAAAAATGGACAAAACACATAAACAGCTGAGATAAAAATTAATTTAATGGGGCTAGACGTGTAGCTCATTGGTAAAGCACTCATCTAAAATGAGCAAGGCCCTGAGCTCAATTCTCAATACCACAGAAATAAATAGATAAGTAAAATGATCAACAAATAATAAATAGATAATGAGTTGGTGGTGTTACAGGGCTGGGGACTTAATAAATAAGCTATGAGTTGGTGGTTGTTACAGGGCTGGGGACTTCCACAAAACTGAGCCAGCTCAGAGGCCCACCTTCAAACACTGATTCTTCCGGGCAGGTGGAACAATTTCAGACAAGTTACTCAGACTAACAGGCATGAGTTTATTAGCAAGGATAGAAAGTGCTATCTAGAAAGAGAAGGGGACACTTTCAAAGAAGAGAGTGCGTCCTCTCAGAGAAAGAGACAGTATGCCTCTCCTGCTCTCCAGTTTTATTAGGGTGTCCCAGGGAAGTTTCCAGAGAGTACAACCCACGTTCACCTCTTGACTTTTGCCTGACAGCAGGATGACATTAGACTTTGAAGTCCCCATTGTTCAATGGGGACTAGATCAATTTGGCCCATGCTGACCAGTTCTAAGTGAAACCTGTTCTTAGTAGATTTTATCATTGAGGGGAATTGTCTTTATCTTCCTGAGTTCTGGGATCTGGTCTGTCTGTGTAAGTATCACTAAAGTCCCCTGCTTTAGGGTAACTTGTATTCTATTTATCTGTATTTTGGGCCAGCATATCCCCTGCAGATAACAAGTTGTTTGCTGAGGAAGGTATCATATCCTATAGATTTAAGCTAGACAGGGCTTTGCTTCTTAGAAAAGAAAGCATGTGAGCCAGGTGTTGTGGCACACACCTGTAATACCAGCAATTTGGGAGGCTGAGGCAGCAGGATTGCAACTTCAAGGCCAGCCTCACCAGTTTAGTGAGACCCTAAGCAATTTAGCAAGATAGTTGTCTCAAAATAAAAAATAAAATGGCTGAGTGTGTGGCTCATTGGTTAAGCATCCCTGGGTTCAATCCCTGGTATTAAAAAGAAGAAGAGCTTTTATAGAGCACAAGGTAATTTAGTGACATCTTGGAGAAACTACAGTTTTATAGTCAAGAAGAAGACATTTCAAACCTGAGAACCTGAAAAATTACTGCAAGTATGAAAAAGGAAAACTCAGCCCAGTTAAAACTTTTCACTCCATTCACATAGAATTGTCAAATATTTTTATTTCATCACATTATATACATAATTATTGTTACTATTATTGTTAATTAAACCCAGTGGCGCTCTACCATTAAGCCACATCCCAAGTCCTTTTTATCTTATTTGGAGACAAGGTCTCACCAAGTTTCGAGGCTGGCCTCAAACTTATGATCTTCCTGTTTAGGACTCCTGAGTAGCTGGAATTATAGGTGTGGGCTACCACACCAGATTTATATACTTAATTGTTTATAACATTTTTAGTCGTAATATTTTCCAGCAACTCATATACTCTTGGAAGTTGTTCATTTGTTTTTGCAGTGCTTGGGATGGAATCCAGGGCCTTGCATATGCTAGGCAAACATGCTACAACCCAATTCACTATTTTTTTGGTACCGAGTATTGAACTCAGGGGTACTCAACCACTGAGCCACGTCCCCAGCCCTATTTTGTGTTTTATGTAGAGACAGGGTCTCACTGAGTTGCTTAGTGCCTCGCCATTGCTGAGGCTGGCTTTGAACTCGCAATTCTCCTGGCTCAGCCTCCCAAAATGCTGGGATTACAGGTATGTGCCACCGCACCAGGCTCCAGCTCCCTTTTAAAAATATGTCCAATTGTATTTAGTATTAAATAAATATTTATGGTGCAATTGAGAATTAAGTTTGTGGAGAGCATGAAGAAGAGGCGAGAACCACCCCCAGACCGACCAAAGGCACGCACCTCTACATCCCTCCATCTAGTGCTTGCCTCTGCCTCTGGCAATCTTCGCTGCCACGCCCAAGAGAAAGGCTGAAGGGGATGCTAAAGGAGATAAAGCCAAGGTGATGGACGCAAAGTACAGAGAAGATCCACAAGGGTGTCTTCTAAACACCCTTCTAAACTCCCTCCTCCAAAGCCAGAAATCAAGCCTTAAAAGGCCCTTGCAAAGAAGGGAGAGAAGGTACCAAAAGGATAAAAGGGAAAAACTAACACTGGCAAGAATGGGAATAACCCTGCAGAAAACTGAGATGCCAAAACAGGCGAGGCACAGAAAGCTGGAGGTGCTGCAGATGCAAAGGGGAGTGTGTGCATTTTTGAAAACTGTGTACTTCTGGTGACTGTACAGTTGGAAATACTATTTTTATAAAAATGCAGAATTTCATTTTACTTTTTTTTTTTTTTAAAGCTACGTTGTTAGCACACAGAACACTTTGTTCTAATTTGGGGGGGAAGGAGCATACATCACTAGTAGAATGTCTCCAAAGCTGGATTGCTATCAGGGAAAACACCTTTCCCTGCTAGTTTTGAGAGACTTCCTCTAGGCTCCCAGGAGGAGGGATTCTCTGATGTTGGCACACATAACCATCTTGGCACAAATGCCTTGTGGTATGGAAAACTCAAATTCACCTTTATGTCCTCCTCTCCCTCTCTGCCATCCACATAGACTTAACTCACTTAAACTCAGACCTGTTGGGACCTGACTCCCAACAATTGGTTTTACCAGTGTGTTGGGCAATCTGGACTTCCTTGTGACATCATTGAGATAGTGTCCCTCAGAAGAGCAGCAGTTCCTTTTCTCCATTTGTGGATCTTCAGATTAATAATTCTGCCATTTTTATTTCATTTCCTAAAAGTCAGGGTTGCTCATGAAAAGTTGTTAAACAACATGCTAAATGTGAAATGTCAATCCTCACTCTAAACTTTCCCTATTCAGAGAATCAAAAGAAAATTTGATTGTGTTTTAGAGTGGCTTTCTGATTTTGGTAGTCCATCCAAGAAGGGAGTTTGAAAGTTGTTGTATACTGTTAACAATTATCTGCCCATTTTATACCTAAAATACCATGATTGTTTATGGAAAATATCTTCAATAAAACTGGATACAGTTTGGCTTGGGGGTGGGGGAGAATTAAGCTTGTGGCACATGCCTATAATCCCAGCAGCTTGGGAGGCTGAGGCAGGAGGATTGAGAGTTCAAAGCCAGACTTAGCAATTTAGCAATGCCCTAAGCAACTCAGTGAGACTGTGTCTCTAAACAAAATATAAATAAGGGCTGGGGATGTGGTTCAATAGTTAAGCCCCCTGGGTTCAATGCCCAGTACCAAAAAAACTAAAAACAACAACAACAACAACAACAAAAAACCCCACAGAATTAAGCTTGTCAATTTTAACATTGCTGTTACATCAGAAATAAACTTACATAATGTTCTGGTAAAATAAATAAATATTTAATGAATGAATAAATAGATTTTTTTGATCCATTTGGGATGAATGCAATAAGTCACACTAAAAAATTTGAAATTAATGTATTTCTAAAGGGCAGCTGGAACATAATGCTAAGAGCAAGGATTCTAGTATCAAACTCTCTGCCTCTGCCACTTACTAGCTCTAAACTTAAATTATTTATACTCTCAGTGCCCTGGTTTTCACAGTTGTGAAACTGGCATGAAAATAAGTACTTGTTACAAAATAAGCAGATGTAAGGATTAAATAAAACTATATATAAAGTACTTATAATAATGTGTCACATATTAAGTATTCAATAAATATTAAATATGGTGGTGATGATTGTGAGAATCAAGCTCACCTACCCAAACCCAAAGAATGGACTGAGAGACAAAAGGTACAAAGAAAGCAAGGCTTTTAATAATGGTCTTACAAGATCAGGTATCTGGATGAGCAGGCACATCCAAAGCATTTACAATCAGCACTTAATTCTCTAGTGCACAAGGTCCCTCCTCTGGTTCCTCACTGGCTGACTACTATGGGATGGACTATCTTCCCAAACATCACCTAGGTTTTACTGTCTCCTATTGGGTTATTTAAAGAAATGTACCTTTAGTTGTCCCCACCTCCTTTTGTTCTCTTGTGTCAGGAAGACCTTCTTGGGGTGAGTGCATTTTGGAACATGTGTGATTTATCTTTGTTGGTCAGGCTGGCCCCTTTCCTGTTACCTTCTGTTTTTCAAGGGACTATGTATTTGTCACACTCCAGTGTCGACTACTTACAACTTTCCACTCTGCTCTCTATTCCAGTTGCTTTTCTTTATCTCCCAAGTAATTTTACATTTAAGGCTAAATGCTGTATTCTGAAAATGGACTCCTGGCTTTTCTATTTACCACAAATGTCAGATAATGAACAAGCCATAACTTGTTTAGAGGTAGGGAGACAAGGAGATCCCTTGACTATGGTGGAGTTTAACAAGAAAAAAAATTTCTTTGTAGTACTGGGGATTGAACCGGGGGGCCTTATGTATGCTAGGTATGTGCTTTACCATTGAGCTATGCCCCCCACCCTTAATAAGAGAATTCTTTCTTTCTTTCTTTTTTTTTTTTTGGTACTGGGGATTGAACTCAGGGGTACTCGACCACTGAGCCACATCCCCAGCCCTATTTTGTGTTTTATGTAGAGACAGGGTCTCACTGAGTTACTTAGCGCCTCGCCATTGCTGAGGCTGGCTTTGAACTTGCAATTCTCCTGTCTCAGCCTCCCAAAGTGCTGAGATTATAGGCATGTGCCAGCACGCCCAGCTTCTTCTCTTTTTCTTTTTTTAAACAAGAGAATTCTTATCAGTAGAGAAAAAGAAAAATTGAAAACTCACAACAGAAAAGGCTGAAACTGGTTAAAAGGCTATTTGTATTCACAGTGAAGAGATGAGGAGAAAGTAAAGGAGTATCTGTGGGTATGGCTCAGTGGTGGAACGCTTGCTTAGTATGAACCACACCAGGGTTCAATCTCTATCATCACACAAGAAAAAAATATATACTGGAGAAAAATAATGAAAGCTAGATGAAAAGATGAAGTGGAGATATTTAAAATGTTGAAGCGATGGGGCCAAGTAGCTAAAGATGTGATAAGAGATGAGAAGCTGGGCATTGTGGCACATACCTATAACCCAAAATCAAGGCCATCCTGGGGAAGTTAGTGGGACTCTGTCTCAAAAATAAATAAATAAACTGGGCATGGTGACGCTTGTCTGTAATCCCAGTGCATGCCCATATTCCTGGCAACTAGGGAGTCTGAGGCAGGAGAATTGCAATCTCAAAGCCAGTCTCAGCAATTAGCAAGGCTTCAAAGCAACTTAGTGAGACCTTGTCCCAAAATAATAAATGAAAAAATAATAATAATTAAAAAGGGCTGAGGGTATAGTTCAGTGGTAGAGTGCCCCTGGGTTCCACCTCTAGTAACACACACACACACACACAGCAAAAATTATATGATCGTGTGGGCCTGGAATAGTAATCTCAAGTTCAGAACTGTCTTGTCCATTGGCCTGAACATTTTTCTACTTCTCTTGGTCACCACTGGTGGTACCAGAACCCAGATTCCTAGTTCTGTATTAATGCATCTCAGTTCTGGATCCTCTGCCGAGAAGACCAGATGGATACTCATTCTTCTGAAAAAGTTCTTTCTTTCCTGTTCAGTGTTAATGTTTTTATCTTATTAAAGAATCAATTAGTTTTTAAGAAACTTTAGAAAAACTTCAAGGTCCCACTCCTCCAAATAACCATATTTCCTTTCCCAGAGATAATTACTTTTACATTTTTAGCTTACTATTTTTGCTATTTTTCATATTCTCAATTACGTGTGGGCATTATCTAGGGCCTTAGCTCTCTTCCCTTACTGCTGCCATTGACATGTGCACACTTGCTATTGCCCTTTCTTCACTTCACTTATATTGGATTTAGTTTGGATCAGTATTTTATTATATTCATTAATTCAGAGTTAAATCATAAGATAAATGAGGATTACTTCTCTAGAATGGTGTCTTCTATTTCCTTGCTTGAAATTGATCTGCTTAAATTGTGTATGTCCTTCTGATTCAGTTTGGGCAGATTATATGCCTCTAGAAATTTGTTGGTCTCTTTGGGATTTTCTACTTTACTGGAGTATAAACTTTCAAAATAATTTCTAATTATTTTCTGTATTCAATAGTGCCTATTGTGATATTTCCTTTTTCATCATGAGTTTTAGTAATTTGAGTTTTCTCTCTCCTTCTTTTTATTAGGATGGCTAAGGGTTTATCAATTTTATTTATTTTTTCAAATAATCACCTTTTTGTTTTGTCAATTTTTTCAATTATTTCTTTTGTTTCAATTTCATTGATTTCAGCCCTGATTTTAATTATTTCCTGTCTTCTATTACTTTTGATAATGTCTGGTTGTTTATTTGTTGACTTTTTCTTCTTTTAATGAATGAGCTCAATGCGACGAACTTTTCTCTTAGCACAGCCTTTATAGTATCTCGGAGATTTTGATATGTTGTATCAGAATTCTCATTTAAGAATTTTTTAAATCTCCTCCCTGATGTCTTCTGTTATCCATGTGTCATTCAATAGTGTATTAGTCTCCAGGTGTTGGAATAACTTCTATTTTTTATTTTATCATTTATTTCTAATTTCATTCCATTATGGTCTGATAGAATGCAGGGTAGTATCTCTATTTTTTCGTATTTTCTAAGAGTTGCTTTGTGGCATAACATATGGTCTATTTTATTTTATTTTTATTTATTTTTTTTTAAATTTTTTTCCAAACCTTTATTTTATTTATTTATGTATTTTGTATGTGGTGCTGAGGATCAAACCCAGTGCCTCACGCATGCAAGGCAGGCACTCTACCACTGAGCCACAACCCCAGCCCCCATATGGTCTATTTTAGAGAAGGATATATGTGCTGCTGAGATTACAGGCGTGCACCACCGCGCCTGGCTACAAAGCATTCATTTTTGCCAATAGCAGAAATAGTTTTCCCTAACAGATTTTTTTAAATGAAAACAAATAAAAAGAAATAGTTACCCCTGATTAATCCCATTAGAATTCAATTAATTTTCTTACAAAGTACCATACCATTAAATATTTTACCTATTCCTGATTCCTTTATCATATTTTTTATGTTAATAATGATCATTTCTGAGTTCTTAGAAACTACTCCTGAATCTTAGAAACAGGGCAGGCCTGTGGCCTCCTCAGTCAAATGGCTAGTTCCAGGTACTAGGAAATAGGATGTTAGGAGTTGCCAAGGTCCCCAGACTTTATTACTAATCTTAGGCAGCCTCTTGTGAAATTCTGAAGATTAAGGTGCTCTGAAGCTAGACTGCTCCTTACTAGTTCTATGATATCGGTCAAATTACATCGGCCTCTGTTACTTATTTGTAAGATAGAGAGTATGTAGGAGGAAAAGGGAAAGTATTGAGGAATGGGATTGACCAAATTATTTCAGTGCATATACAAATATGGCAAAATGAATTCCACTATTATATATAATGGTAATGCACAAATAGTCTGGGGATTGAAATCAGGGGTGCTTAACCACTCAGCTACATTTTTATTTATATATATATATATATTTTAATCTTTATTTTGAGACAGAGTTTTGCTAAATTGCTGAGGCTGACCTTGAACTTGTGATCCTCTTGTCTCAGCCTCCTGGGTCATTGGGATTACAGATGTACACCACCACACTCAGTCTCCAAATCTTTATGTCTAGCTTGATAATTTTATCTCCCTTATTCTGCAATACTTTATCAATTATTTTAGGGTCATTCCAAGTCCACAAGTTTAGGTCAAATTGCTTTCTCCCTGGCTTCTATTCACAGATTCCACATCTCAAATATCCTGAACCAGCCACTTTCCCTCTCTGTCTCCAACTCTGCTCGTGTTTCATTTAATGACACTTTATCCTCCCTGCTCCTAGAGACAATGCTTTCTTTACCATTCTTGTTCTCACAATTTTCTAGTTGACTTTTCCTAGTTCATAGGACCTTGGAATATTCTTTCTAGATACTTGTAGCCTTTCTAACTTTATTCCTATAAATCAGTTTCTGTGTCCCACATAATGATTGCTTGTGAATATTCAATTTTTATATTAACTATAAGTTTCATGGATCCAGAAAGTGACAGCATAGTAGGCATGTTATCACAGATTAACAGAAGAGTGTTATTAGTAATCTAATAAGATCAATGTTTTCGAAACAACAGATCATGACCCACATGGGTCATAAGCTAATTTACTTGGCAGATTCCAGAATTTTAAAAAGTAGACAAAATACAGTGAAAGAGGATAGAATTAAAAAAATATCAAAATGCAGTTGGGTATGGTGATGCATACCTGTAATTCCGCGGGCTCAGGAAGCTGAGGCAGGTGGATCACAAGTTCAAATCCAGCCTCAGCAATTTAGTAAGTTCCTAAACAACTTAGCAAGATCCTATCTCTAAATAAAATATATAAAAGGGCTGGGGATATGGCTCAGTGGTTAAACGCCCCTGTATTCATTCCTTGGTACAAAAAAAATGTACATATTGTATCATGAAACTTTTATTGTTGTTATTTATCAGTATATATATGCTTGGTCACCATGTAAAATGTATTTGTTACTGTGGGTTAAGATTTAAAAGTTTGGGGCTGGAGCTGGGCACAGTGGTGCACGCCTGTAATTCTAGTACCTTGGGAGGCTGAGACAGGAGAATCGCGAGTTCAAAGCCAGCCTCAGCAATGGCGAGGCGCTAAGCAACTCAGTGAGACCCTGACTCTACATAAAACACAAAATAGGGCTGGGGATGTGGCTCAGTGGTAGAGTTCTTGCCTTCCATGTATAAGGCACTGGGATTGATCCTTAGCACCACATAAAAATGAATAAACAAGGTAAAGTAAAAAAAAGTAAGAAAAAAAGATTTAAAAGTTTGAAAACCATGTGCATTTACTTATCTGTTGCTTTGAAAATACTCTTAGTCCTTTCCATAAGGACATGATTACATTTTCAGTTAGACTATAAACTGCTTAAAGAAAGGACTTTCTCTTTTTATGGTTTCGTTTTGATACTGAGGATTGATCCCAGGGGGACTTTACCACCAAGTCATATCCCCAGCCCTTTTTATTTTTATTTTAAGACAGGGTCTCACTAATTGCTGAAGTTGGACTTAAATTCACAAGTTTAATTACAGGCATGCACCACTACACCCGGCTGGCTTAAGGTTTTTTTTGTTTTTTGTTTTTTTAATTTTTTTTAGTTGTAGATGGACACAATGTCTTTATTTCATTGCTTTATATGTGGTGCTGAGGATCGAACCCAGGGCCTCACACATGCGAGGCAAGCGCTCTACCACTGAGCTACAATCCCAGCCCCTGGCTTAAGGTTTTTAATGTGGTTTATTTTGCTAAAACTCAGAATATGAAGAAGCACAGGAATGTAATATTGACCACTACTCAGTGATTGTTTTTGATTTCCTATGATATGCTCATGTTGAAAAAAGACAAAACAACCAAGTGAAAGTTCCTTAATTTGAAGAGTGCCATGAGGTTGAACAAAATCAATTGAAGAGGACTTTATGAAAACCATTGTTATGGAAGTCAGACAGGAGGACAATTTAAGTTAGGTCTGGTTACAAAAATCCTTTCAGAAAGTCAGGGCTCCCATAACCTAACACAAACCTGCAGCATCCCTAAGAAATACTACTTAGCCTAGCCCAGTGGCGCACATCTGTAATCACAGTTACTCAGGAGGCTGAAGCAGGAGGATCGCACGTTCCAGGCCAACCTTAGCAATTTAGGAAGATCCTACCGCAAAATAAGAAGGGTTGCCATGTAGCTCAGTGATACAGCGCCTCTGCTTTTGGTCCCCAGCACCCCCTTCCCCAAATCAATACAGTCCAGGGATTCAGGCCCTCCAGATGTATCTGACCCCGCCGCTAAGGAGTTCTAGTCCCACAAGTCTTGGGACAAGTCTGGCCTCAAGAGGATACCAGGATAGCCAGGCGTGGTAGAACATGCCTGTAATTTGGGAGGTTGAGGAGGGAGGGAGGATTACAAGTTCAATGTCAGCCTTGACAACCCAATTAGAGAGACCTGTCTCAAAATAAAAATAAAGAAGGGCTGGGGGTGTATCTCAGTGGAGCACTCCTGGGTTGAAGGCCTGGTACCACAAACAAAAACAAAACACTGCTTATATGCCTTCCCCCCTTACCTCAGTTGATTCTGAAATGTGTAAATTCGGGTCAGAATGGCTGAGAATATTAGTGTCAAGTAATTGTAATTTACTTTAGTGGTTTTCCAAAATTGTACAAAACCAACAGCCTCTTTCTCATAATGAAGTCTAAAATGTAGACGAGATAAATATAGAGCTAGCTGATCATGGAGCCAAGCTAGTAACACAGATTACCCCTTCCCATTCAACAATGCACAATTGTTATATGACTGGAAATAGTCTAATATGGCCGAGATGCCTTGATTACTTCATTATTTACTAGGTTCTGGGAGCAGAAAGAGAAATAAAATATGGTGCCAGCCCTCAGAAAGCAAAAGAAAGTTGGATAGGGAGATAAATGTAAATAGCTTTTAGGAGTTTACAAAGTACATAGTTATATTTTTTTCTCACAATAATCTTTTGTGGTATAAAGCTGTGACAGTGACATTAGTTAACTTGGCCAAGATTGTGGAGTTCTAACATATTTTTATTTAAATTTATTTATTTATTTAGGTACTGAGGGTTGAACTCGGGTACTCAACCACTGAGCCACATCCCCAGCCCTATTTTGTGTTTTATGTAGAGACAGGGTCTCACTGAGTTGCTTAGTGCCTCGCTATTGCTGAAGCTGGCTTTGAACTCGCAATTCTCCTGTCTCAGCCTCCCAAAATGCTAGGATTACAGGCGTGCGCCACTGAGCCTGGCTTAAATTGATTTATTTATTTAAAAGTACTGGTGATTAAGCTGGGCGTGGTGGCACAAACCTGTAATTCCAGCACTTAGGGAGGCTGAGACAGGAGAATCGCAGGTTCAAAGCCAGCCTCAGCAAGGGTGAGGCGCTAAGCAACTCAGTGAGACTGTCTCTACATAAAACCCCAAATAGGGCTGAGGATGTGGCTCAATGGTCGAGTGTCCCTGAGTTCAATCTACAGCACCAAAAAAAAAAAAAAGTACTGGTGATTAAACACAGGAGCCTCTGCCACTGAGTTATGTCCCTAGCATCCCCACCCACCCTTTTTTTTTTTTTTTTTTTGACACAGGATTGAACCCAGGGGCACTTTACCACTGAACCACATCCCCCAGCTCTTTTATTTATTTATTTATTTATTTATTTATTTATTTATTTATTTATTTATTTATTTATTATTTTGAGACAGGATCTCACTAAGTTGCTGTTGCTAATTATCACTTATGATCCTTCTGCCTCAACCTCTAGAGTTGCTGGGATTATAGGCCTGAACCACCATGTCTGGTTTCAATTTCTTTTTCTTAAATTGATTTTTGCCTCAAGGATCCTAATGGATCCTATAAAGTTGCTTTATAGATATATTCTTAAAGTTGAATCAAGAAAATGTTTTGAAATATTAAATTCCTGACCAATACCCCAAACCCTTACCTTTTGTCTTAGAATAATAATGTATTTGATGACATGAGTCTACCTGTTTTCTTTTTTTTTTTTTGGTACCGGGGATTGAACTCAGGGGTACTCGACCACTGAGCCACATTCCCAGCCCTATTTTGTGTTTTATGTAGAGACAGGGTCTCACTGAGTTGCTTAGCACCTCGCCGTTGCTGAGGCTGGCTTTGAACTCGCGATCCTCCTGTCTCAGCCTCCCTAAGTGCTGGGATTACAGGCTTGAGCCACC
>PVHX01018998.1:0-35475 GCA_004024805.1 Geosciurus inauris
AATATGAAATGGTATCTAGTAAGATATGAATACAGTTTTGATTTACCAGGATTTGAATATAGCTAGCAGATAAGCACTGGCCTGCCTTCACTTTCCTGACAAGTGTAGAACCCGTCTTTTCTACAGCATCATAGCACAGAACAGTTTGTCAACAAGAATACCCAGCATGCCTCAGGAAAGAGCCAGGGTGTTCCAGGGTCCCTAGGAAGCCCTCTGGATCCACTGGCCCAGTCTCCAGAGTTCACATAGAGCAGAAATCTTACTTACACCTAACTTGTAAAATGTCCTTGATTGATCCTGGGAAAGAGAGAACACTGTCCCTTGAAATAATCTTTAAAAAAATTTTTTTTTTTGTAGTTGTAGATGGACAGCATACCTTTATTTTATTTGTTTAGTTATTTATTTATTTTTAGTTGTTGATGGACCTTTATTTTATTCATTTATTTATATGCGGTGCTGAGAATTGAACCCAGTGCCTCACACATGCTAGGCAAGTGCTCTATCACTGAGCTACCAGCCCAATCGTTCTCGTTATCATTGCTGTCTTCTTTTGTGTGAATGAAATTATGTTAAAAATGCTTCTAGGGCTGGGATTGTAGCTCAGTGGTAGAGCGCTTGCCTCGCATGCGTGAAGCCCTGGGTTCGATCCTCAGCACCACATACAAGGCAATAAAATAAAGACATTGTGTCCATCTACAACTAAAAAAAAAAATTTAAAAATGCTTCTATAGAAAGACAAATCTAACCAAATCAAAATGGTGTTAAGTCTTACATGTATCAGTCATATTCAAACACAGTAATCATGCCTGAAAATTGACAATGGAAAATGGTTACGTTCTTCCAGGAAGCTGATCTGGAATTGCAGAGCAGAGCTTCCAGAGGCTGGAGAGATCACAACTAAGTCAACAAATCCGGCCTTTTCCTTAGAGTTCCTTCAGGGTAAAAAGTGAGAACCTAACTGTGGGGTGAAGTCTAGTTTAATATAGTCAGCTGATCACCGGACGGGCACCCCCACCACCACCAACAGAAAACTGTTTCTCAGTTTGAAAGGGAAATTGTTTTCAAACCTTCAGGCTCTGAATTACAAGCACCTAAACTCCTTAAAGCAGAGAAATAGACACAGACATGCGAGGATGGGTAAAATTTCACCCAGCTGCTGGTATCAAACAAGACACCGTGAAACTTGGTTTCATTTTCCACTAATTGTTGATCTTTGAGAGGAGGGAAATGGGTTCTCATTTAATTCATTTACTGAATTAATTAGGATTAATGCAGTAAAAATTAGTGATGTTTTTAAAGCTGGGCGTGGCAGCACACACCTGTAATCCCAGCGACATGGAAGGCTGAGGTGAGAGGAGCCCCAATTCAAAGCTAGCCTGAGCAACTGAGACCCTGCCTCAAAATAAAATAAAAGGGGATGGGGGTATAGCTCAATGGTATAGTGCCCCTGGGTTCAAACCTCAGTAAAGAAAAAAGAAATTACCTTTAGTACATCACAGAATGTGAACTTATTTGAAAATAGATGGAAATTCAGATGTAGTCAAGGTAAGATAAAGTTGTTGGCATGAGTCTATATTTAGAAGACCCCAAAAAACTCTACTAGGAAACTTCTAGAACTCAAATGAATTCAGCAAAGCAGCAGGATATAAAATAACACCCATAAATCAATTGCATTCCTATACATCAATGATGAATCAATTGAAAGAAAAATTAGGAAAACTACCTCATTCATAATAACCACACAATATAAAATATTTGGGAATCAATCTAACAAAAGAGGTGAAAGACCTCTACAATGAAAAGTACAGAACTCTAAAGAAAGAAATTGAAGAAGACCTTAGAAGATGGAAAGATCTCTTATGTTATTCGATAGGGAGAATTAATATTGTCAAAATGGCCATACTACTAAAAGCACTATACAGATTTTATGCAATTCCTATAAAGGTTCTGATGATGTTATTCATAGAAATAGAAAAGCAGTCATGAAATTCATTTGGAAAATTAAGAGGCTCAGAATAGCCAAAGCAATCCTCAGCAAGAAAAGTGAAGCAAGAGACACCACAAAACCAGACCTTAAACTGTACTACAGAGCCATAGTAACAAAAACAGCATGGTATTGGCACCAATACAGACACATAGATCAACGGTACAGAAGACACAGAGACGAACCCACAGAAATACAGTTATCTCATACTAGACAAAGGTGCCATAAATATACATTGGAGAAAAGATAGTCTCTTCAACAAATGGTGCTGGGAAAACTGGAAATCCATATGCAGCAAAATCAAATTCAGACCCCTATCACTCACCATGCACAAAACTCAACTCAAAGTAGATCAAGGACCTAGGCATTAAACCAGAGACTCTGCCTACTAGAAGAAAAAGTAAGCCCAACTCTCCATGATGTTGGCTTAGGAACCAAATTCCTCAATAAGACTCCTAAAGCATAAGAAGTAAAATCAAGAAGCAATAAATAGGATGGTATCAAACTAAAAAGCTTCTTCAGAACACAGGAAACAATCAAGAACATGAAGAGAGAGCCTACAGACTGGGAGAAAACCTTTACCACCTGCACCTCAGACAGAGCATTAATCTCCGTGATATATAAAAAAACTCAAAAAACTTAACCCCCAAAACAAATAACCCAGTCAATAAATGGGCAAAGGAATTGAACGGGCACTTCACAGAAGATATACGATCAGTCATCAAATGTATGAAAAAATGTTCATCATCTCTAGCAACTAGAGAAATGCAAATTACACTGAAATTCCATCTCACGCCAGTCAGAATGGCAATTATCAAGAATACAAGTAAAAATAAACATTGGTGAGGATGTGGAGGTAAAGGTTCACTTATACACTGCTGGTGGGACTGCAAATTGGTGCAACCACTGTGGAAAGCAGCATGGAGATTCCTCAGAAAACTTGGAATGGAACCACCATTTGACCCAGCTACCCTACTCTTCGGTTTATACCAAAGGACTTAAAATCAGCCTGCTACAGTGACGCAGCCACATCAATGCTTACAGCAGCTCCATTCACAATAACTAAGCTATGGAACCAACCTAGGTACCCTTCAACAGCTGAATGGATAAAGAAAATGTGGTACATATATACAATGGAGTATTACTCAGCCATAAGGTAGAATGAAATTATAGCATTGGCTGGTAAATGGATGGAACTGGAGACTACCATGCTAAGTGAAATAAGCCAGTCCCAGAAAACCAAAGGCCGAATGTTCTCTGATGTTGACTCACAATAGGTGGGGGTAGAGGTTCACTGTATTGGACACAGCAGATGGGGGGAATGGAGGGAAGATGGGAATGGGAAGGACAGTAGAATGAGTCAGACATTACTTTCCTGTGTTCATATATGAACACATGACCCGTGGAAACTCCCATTGTGTTCAGAAGTTATCCTCTGTGCATGTATGACATGTCAAAGTACATTCTACTGTCACGTATAACTAAGAAGAACAATTTAAACATGAAGCAAAAAAATGACAAAATGTATAGGAAACATACCAAACAATCATATTTAGATATTTAATGTATATTGTAGAGAGCTATCTGTGGGCTCTGTGTGGGCCACTGCACATTGTAGCCATTTGAATAGGAGACTCCGGTGTCTGGGAATGACCAGTGGACATTCCTTCTGTTGATTGAACTTAGAGTACGCAACCACTGAGCCACATCCCCAGCCTTTTTATTTTTTATTTAGAGACAGGGTCTCGTCAAGTTGCTTAGGGTCTTGCTAAGTTGCTGAGGCTGGCCTTGAACTTGCAATCCTCCTGCCTCAGCCTCCTGAGCTGCTGGGATGACAGGTGTGCACCACTGCACCTGGCTGCAACAGGTTTTTGAAAATGCTTTTACTATGTGGAGGAAGATCCTTCCTGTTCCTTGTTCCCTGAGTTTTTACCAAACATGAGTGTTAGATTTTTGTTCAATGCCTTTTTGTGTGTGTTTGAAATGATCACCTGTTTTTTTCCTTCATTATATTAACATGGTGACTCATTTTAATTTTTAATAAAGTTTTAACGTGTGATTCACTTGTCAAACACTTGACTCACTGGAGCATGCCATGGACTGGTTTTTGGTGCTCTCCGAGAGCGAGGTGGCCGTTGCCACAGCCTTAGCACATTTTCATCACCCTGAACAGAAGCCCTGTGCCCCTCTCTCTTTTCATTCCCACCATGCCCTGGGCAGCCACCATCTGTTTTCTGTGGCTTTGTCCATTCTTAATAAATGGAATCATGCGCCCCGTGGTCTTCTGTGACTGGATCATTTCACTCAGGTGTTTTGCGGGCGCCCTCATATTCTATCAACACACCAGCATTTCATTTCTTTTTATTGCCGAATCGCCCTTGGTTAGATATACTCGGTTTTATTTATTTATTCATCCGATGATGGGCTACGTTCCCACGTTCTGGCAGTGCTCCACGTGAGCCTGCTTTCCCCACTTGTCTAGGAATACACCTGGGAGTCAGTGGCTGGTTCCCGCTCTGACTCCTGGTCCAGCCCTCTGAGGACCTGTCGCAGCGTTCTCCAGAAGGGCTGCGTCACCTCCTACCCCCCCCACCCAGGTGCATGAGGGTCCCAAGTCCTCACCGCTCACCGGCAGCCTGCAGCGTCTTTGAATTGCGGCCTTCCTGGTGGCCCGGGCGCAGGTCGCCGGGCGTCTTTGGGCCACTGCACCAGGTCCACTTCTCACTGCACAGGAAGCCCCGAGTGAGAGGGGCTTTGCACATGGGCCAGTTTATTAGAGACGCAGCTGAGCATGCACTGGGAGGGGCAGGGGGCTCCTGGGATGAAGACGCCCAGTGCTTTTGAAGCACAGTTTTTATTAGATGAAGTCCTGTTTTTCTTTTGCTGCTTGTGCTTTGGTATCATCTCTCAGAAACCACTGCTTAATCCAAGGTCACAATGATTCATGCCTTTGTTTTCTTCTATGAGCTTTATAGCTTTACCTAACTTTTAGATGTTTAATCCATTTTTTGAGTTAGTTTTTGCGTCCAGGATGAGGCAGATGGTCCAAATTCATTCTTTTATACTCCTTTTGGCATGTTGGTTGAAAACCAGTTGACTAAATGTGTGGGTTTATTTCTGGACTCTCATTTCTGTCCCACTGGTCTGTGCTCATCCTCATTCTAGTGTCACATTGTCCTGATTAGCTTTATATAGTGTTTCAAAATCAGTATGTTAAGTCCCCCCAAACTAGATGTTTTTCAAAACTGTTTTGGCTATTCAAATTTCCATGTAAATTTAAGGATCAGAATATCAATTTGAATGAAGAAGCCAATTAGGACTTTTATAGGGACTGCACTGCATGTATGGATCATTTAAAGGAATGCTTCCATTTTAATAAGTCTTCTGACCCACAAATGCGCAATGTCTTTCCATACATTTAGAACTTCTTTAATTTCTTTATTTTGTGCATTCAGAATATAATTGTTATGAGCAGAATTGTGTCCTTTTGGAACATGCTGAAATACTAATTTCTAGGACCTGTGAATGTGCTTTTTTCAAAAAAATCTTTTTTAAATTTCTTTTTTAGTTGTCGATGGACATAATACCTTTTTATTTATCTATGTGGTGCTGAGGATCGACCCAGTGCCTCACACATACTAGGCAAGCACTCTATCACTGAGCCACAATCCCAGTCTGTGAATGTGATATTATTTGGAAATAGGGTCTTTGCAGATATGGGTTAAATTAATTCATTAGGGTTGGACCCAATCCAATAGGACTAGCACCTTTATAAACAGGAGAAACTGACACAGACAGAGGAACGGAGGTAATACAGCAGAAGTCAAAGAATGCCAAAGATTACTCATGAACCACCAGAAGCTAGGAAGACAGGACAGAACCAGATTTTCCCATACAGAAGGAATTAACCCTGCTGACTCCTTGATCTTGTACTTCTAGAGCCCCCGAGATATGAGATGAAAATTTTCTGCTATTTAAGTCACCAAGTTTGTTGTACTTTTTTATAGTAGTCTCAGCAAGTTCATACAATGTTCTGTATTATTTCATTAAATTTATCCCTAAACATTTTTCTTTTTGATGCTATTATAAATGGAATTGCACTCTTTTCAAGTTGTTCATTTAAAGTATATAGAAATACAGTTGGCTTCTGCATATTAAGATTATATGCTGAAATCTTGCTAAACACAATTATTAGTTCTAAAAGTTTATTCTTTGGGAAATTCTATGGGCAGAATCGTGTCATCTGCAGATAGGAGAGTTTTCCTTCTTCCTTTTCAATCTGGGTGCCTCGTATTTTTCTTGCCTAAATGCCCTGACTAAAACCTCCAACAGCGTTGGAGTGGAGAGAGTGGACGCTCTTGCTCATATCTTAGGGAGGGTACTCAGTCTTTCATCTTAAGTATGACATTAGCTGTGGGTTGTTTTTTTTTTTAGATGCTCTTTACCAGGTGGAAAAAATTCCTTTCTATTCTTAGTTTGTTGAGAGATTTTTACTATAATGTGGTGCTGGATTTTGTCAGATGCCTTTTCTGTGTCTATTGGAATAACCAGGTGTTACTTATCCTTTATTCTATTAATATGTAGAATTACATAAATTGATTTTTGGACGTTGAACCAACCTTGCATTCCTGCAGCAAATACCACTTGGTCTTGGTGTATAATACTTTTCATATACTTCTGGATTTGTCTGTTTCTATTTTGTTGATGATTTTCACATCTGTGTTTATTTGTTACCAGGGATTGAACTGAGGAGTGCTTAACCACTGAGTCACACCCCCAGCCTTTTTTTTATTTTATTTTTAATTTTGAGACAGGATCTTTCTAAGTTGCTGAGGCTACCTTTGAACTTGTGATCCTCCTGTCTCAGCCTCCCAAGCTTCTGGGATTACAGGTGTGTGCTCCTGAGCCTGGCGCACATCCGTTTATAAAACACACTCATTTATCTGTAGTTTTTTCAGTGGTTTCTCTGGTTTTACCATCAGGGTAACAATGGCTTTATAGAGGAGGGTAGGAAATATTACCACCTTTTCCATTTTTGGGAAAAGTCTGAAAACTTGATATGAATACTTGTTTGGCAGAATTTACCAGGAAAGATATCTGGGATAAAGATTTTCTGTGTAGGAAAAAATATTTAAGTACTAATTCCAAAAGAAAATTGTTTTTGGCACCGTGGATTGAACCCAGAGGCATTTAACCACTGAACCACCTCCCAGCCCTTTTTTGTCACATTTTTTTGAATTCCAGATAATGACGTAATGACATGTGTGCTGACGATTTTAGGGGGAAGAACAATCTTTTTTTTTTCTTTTTTTTGGTACCGGGGATTGAACTCAGGGGCATTCGACCACTGAGCCGCATCCCCAGCCCTATTTTGTGTTTTATGTAGAGACAGGGTCTCACTGAGTTGCTTAGGGCCTCCCCGTTGCTGAGGCTGGCTTTGAACTCGCGATCCTCCCGCCTCGATCCTCCCGCCTCGGCCTCCCAGCTGCTGGGGTGACAGGCGTCGCCACCACCTGGCTAATTTAAATTCTTTTAAAGTTTCTGGTCAGCATGAGTTTTGCTTCTGTGAGAGGGCTTCACTGCTGTTGAAGAACACAGGGTGCCTCTCAAGTTTACTTGGAAATGTAAAAGAAAAACATCTAGAAATATTCCGAGGGGAAAACTGTAACAGGAGACTTGGCCTCTTGCCAGACAAAGCCGGGATTAGAGGGTTAGGGATTCCAGAGTCCGAGGCTGGGGCGTTTCCTCCCCCAAGATTCCTGTGCCGGGACCTCTAAGAGGTGGGCCCTGCGGGGAGCCCCTGAGGTCCCTGGAGGGCCGCCCTCCCAGGCTCTGGGAGCTGCCGAAGCCCTGCTCTGAGCCCTGCTGTAGCCGGCCTCGCCCCGGCCCCGGCCTCCCTCCTCGCTCACCACGCTCGGCCTCTGCCGCTCCAGGGCCCCCGCTGGAGCCCACACCCATCTGTTGGGCCTTTGCTGAGTACAGGTCTTTCCTCCGCAGGTGGCCTGCGTGCACCGCTGCATTACCACGACGGGAAGGTGCCCGATGTGGCCAGCGTGGTACTGGCCTGTGATGGAAAGACCATGAAATAAAGCAAAACACAGAAGCAAACTGGAATACACCGGAAATGAGCAAATGAGAAAGCGCGTCTGGATCTCGCGGGACGCAGGTGGTTCAATGCGCGGCCGCAGGACAGGCGTGTGAACAGGGTGGGGCGGGCCGCGGGCTGCGGAGCCGCTGGGACTCAGCTGCTCACCACGAGCCCGAGGGAAAGTACGGTCAGCACCAGGAGGAACTTTTAGGCAGAAAAAACAACAGAAGCAGATTCAAAACATAATCAGGCTGGGCTGTGGCTCGGCGAGGCCCCAGAGGCCCCAGCACCGCGTGGACATGAGAGAATAAGGGTGGCCCCAGGTGGCGGCCTGGGCGGCGCGTTCCTAGTCTCGCAGGGCCCGTGATTAAAGTAGTGGAAACGCTGTTCCTAGAGTTTTCAGAGGACACGGGACAGCTGCCTCCACACAGGAGGTCCACTCTCCTGCCCCCAGGGCCCCAGGCCCGGGGCTGGTGCAGGACTCCAGCTGCGACTCCGGCGGGGTCTGGGACCAGCGCAAAGCCTGCTCCTACAGCATCCCCGGCTCCAGCCACACAGCCCGCGGGACCTCCAGTCGCCCACCCACGCAGGACCCCCAGCAGGATCCTGCAGGAGCCCTGGCTGCTGCTCTTGCGTGGATCTCCATCCATCAGGGCGGAACCTCCCGGTTCCCTACACCGGACGGACAGGACTGCAGACAAACTTTTACTCAGCGCAGCGCGTCCCAGAGCTGCTCTCCCAACACTGCACCACCACCCCCAGCCCCGCGCACCCGGTCTCTGAGGCAGAGGCTCCTTTGTGAGACTCCAGCTGCACCATTTTTCACCCAAGCGGGCAGATACCAGCAAGCAGGAGACGACGCCACCTACTGGAGGCGAGGGGAAGCAGTCCTGTTTATTAACATTGAGACTTTTTATTTTTTAATTTTTTTCCCCTAATATTCCTTTTGTTGTTGTTTTTCTCTTCCCCTTTCTGCCTTTTTCTTCTTCATTTCTCTCTCTCTCTCTCTTTCTCTCTCTCTCTCTCGCTCTTTTCCAGCCCTCACATCCTCAACATTTGTGAAACCAAGTATTTTTTATGCATTAGGATACAGTAGACTGAGATATCTGATTAGTATACTACATTATTTGCAGATGACATGATATTATACTTGGAGGATCCAAAAAATTCCACCAGAAAACTTCTAGAATAAATGAATTCAGCAAGGTTGCAGGATATAAAATCAACACCCATAAATAAAATGCATTTCTATACATCAGCCCTGAGTCCTCTGAAAGAGAAATCAGGAAAACTACTCCATTCACAATAGCCTCAAAAAAAAAAAAAAAATAGAAAAGAAAAAGAAAAAACAACAACAACAAAAAACTTGGGACTCAATCTAACAAGAGCAGTGAAATGAAATGAAAACTACAAGATACTAAAGAAAGAAATTGAAGAAGATCTTAGAAGATGGAAAGATCTCCCATGCTCTTGGATAGACAGAATCAATATTATTAAAATGGCCATACTACCCAAAGCGCTATACAGATTCAATGCAATTCCAATTAAAATCCCAATGTCATTTCTTATAGAAATAGAAAAGGCAAACATGAAATTTACTTGGAAAAATAAGAGACCCAGAATAGCCAAAGCAATCTGCAGTAAGAAGAGTGAAGCAGAAGGCATCACAATACCAGACCTTAAACAATACCACAAAGCCATAGTAACAAAAACAGCATGGTACTGGCACCAAAATAGCCATGTAGACCAATGGTACAGAATAGAAGACACAGAGAGTAATGCACATAAATACAGCTATCTCATACTAGACAAAGGTGCCAAAAACATACATTGGAGAAAAGATAGCCTTTTCAACAAATGGTGCTGGGAAAACTGGAAATCCATATGCAGCAAAATGAAACTAAACCCCTATCTCTCACCATGCACAAAACTCAACTCAAAGTGGATCAAAGACTTAGGAATTAGACCAGGGACCCTGTGTCTAATTGAGGATAAAGTAGGCCCAAATCTTCATTACATCAGATTAGGCCCCGACTGCCTTAACAAGACTCCTAAAGCACAAGAAATTAAAGCAAGAATCAATAAATGGGATGGATTTAAACTAAAAAGCTACTTCTCAGCAAAAGAAACAATCAATGAGGTGACCAGACAGCCTTCATACAGCACTGGTCTCCAGAACATATAAAGAACTCAAAAAACTTAACACCAAAAAACCAAATAAACCAATCAATAAATGGGCTAAGGAGCTGAATAGAAACCTCTCAGATGAAGATATACAATCAATAAACATATATATGAAGAAATGTTCAACATCTCTAACCATTAGAGAAATGCAAATCAAAACTACTCTAAGATTTCATCTCACCCCAGTCAGAATGGCAGCTATCCAAAATACCAGCAACAATAAGTGCTGACAAGGATGTGGTGAAAAAGGCACACTCAAACATTGCTGGTGGGACTGCAAACTGGTGCAACCTATCTAGAAAGCAGTATGGAGAGTCCTTAAAAAACTTGGAATGGAACCACCATTTGACCCAGCTATCCCACTCCTTGGCCTATACCCTAAAGACTTAAAAACAGCACACTACAGTCATGCAGCCACTTCAATGTTTATAGCAGCACAATTCACAACTGCTAAACTGTGGAAGCAACCTAGATGCCCTTCAATAGATGAATGAATAAAGAAACTGTGGTACATATACACAATGGAATATTACTCAGCAATAAAAGAGAATAAAATTGCAGCATTTGCAGGTAAATGGATGGAATTGGAGAACATCATGCTAAGTGAAGTAAGTCAATCCCAAAAAATCAAAGGCTGAATGTTCTCTCTGTGGATGCTGATACATAAGAGGGTGGGGTGGGGAGCATGGGAGAAATGGAGGAACTTTGGATAGGGTGGGGGGGTGGGGGAGGGGAGGGGGACTAGGAGTAGCAAAAATAAGGGAATGAGACGGACATCACTACCCTAGGTGCATGTATCAAGACATGAATGGTGTGTCTATCTTGTTTGCAACCAGAGAAATGGAAAATTGAGCTCTATATATGTACTATGACTTGAAGTGCATTTAAATAAATTAATTTAAAAATAAATAAATGAATAAAATAAAGCTATTTTTAAAAAAGTCTGAAAAACATTACAAAAAAAAGGAGGAAAAATACCTGCAACTCACCACACAGGACGAATGAATCTCATATACAACACTGACCAAAGGATAAGACTAAAATTACATCATTTTGGTAAAAATTCCCAAATGAGTTTCTAACATATCCTGTTGGCAAGACTTGGGGAGGGAGGTAGATGTGCTCATCCACCACAGGTACGTGTATAAATAGGTATGAGATCCATCAATGGCAATCTTTAAGTATTCAAAATGAGGGCTGAGGTGGTGGCTCAGTGGTAGAGCGCTTGCCTAGCATGCGTGAGGCACTGGGTTCGATTCTCAGCACCACATGTAAATAAATGAATAAAATGAAGGTCCATCAACAACTAAAAATATACATAAAGATAATATTTAAAATTATACACACACCTCTCATTTTATCCAGCAATTCTAATTTTTGGAATTTATCCTCTATCTGTACTGCACATGTGAAATAACATGCCCAGCGGTTTTTTTGTGTTGTAGCATTGCTGTAACAAGGAAAGGTAGCGCACAATCTTAACCTACACTAGAAGCAGAGTCATAAAAACAAATTGCTGGCAGTACAATATACTCTAGGCTAATTAAAACAAAATTTACCTCCCTGCCACATCCTCACAAAAAAACCACAAAGCAGCTGGTCATTATGTAATATGTAAGGATCTGAGACCCCCTGTCTGGGTAAAAGGGGGAGGAAAAGAATGTTCATTTCTGCTTGTCCACAGTGCATTAAACTGTCTTCATGGCAGACACGTGAGCAGACGCAGTCTCTTATTCTGTGGGCTAAGGTGGGACCCGGGCAGTAATAAAAATGAAGGACGCTCTTAGAAATGGAACCATGGGCCAACAGATAAATGCACGCATGATTTTGTTAGATGTTGTCAAATTCTCCTAACGTGGTGCCATGACGCACTCCCGCCAGGTGAGTGTGAGTGTCCATTTGTCCACAGCATCTCCCATTTTTGGGGGGTTGTTACTAAGCTGATAAGAAATGACATCGTGGTGTGGCTTTTATATGACTGTTTTCAAATCCAAGCCGACTGAGGTGCACTGATGTACACACAAAAACACTCACCTTTTGGGGGTGAGCACAGCCCAACGGGTTCTGATGAATACATACTTGTGTGACCGTCACCACAAGACAGAACAGCTCCATCATCCTACGCAGCTCCCCCAACTCAGGTCATATCCACTACTCTGATCACCACAATCACGGGCCTTCTCCAGAATGTCATCTCATGAACCAGTATGCAGCCTTTGTGGCTGGACTCCCACTGAGCAGGAGGCTGGTGTCGACAGGGGCTCCTGCTGCTGCTGAGCAGTGTTTCACCACCTCGCCTGACCGTGCGCTTTTAATCCAATTGCACGCACGAGTGGGGCTGAGCATCTACTCCTCCGTCCAAATGCCACTTGACTTTCTTTTCCTATGAACTGAATGTTCACATTTCTGCCTAGCCTTTTATTGGGTTTTTGATTTTTTCACTTTGTCTGAAAACCTACATGTATATTAATGAGATTAGCCCCTTGTGACAATAAATTACAAGTGCTATTTCCCAGTTTGTCACTTACTTTTAGATGCAAATGCTCTTTATGTAGTAACATTTACCATTTTCTTAGTAACTTGATCAAGTCAAGTTAGGGGCCCTTTGATCTGGGCAGTAAGTTTTTGGATATGACCACAAATACACAAGTTAAAAGAGAAATGGGATTACACAAATTAAAAAGATTCTGTACAGCAAAGGAAACAATCAACAGAGTGAAGAGACAACCTACAGAGACAATACTACAACTTACATTTTATAAGGAACTAATGTAAAAAACTTAAAAGGAACTCAGCTTAATACATGAAAACAACTTGATTAAATAATGGGCAAAGAGCAGAGTGAAGTGGTACAGGCCTGTAATCCTAGCTATTCTGGAGGCCAAGACAGGAGGATCACAAATTTGAGGCCAGCCTGGGACACCTCTGTGGTAGTGTACCCCTGTGTTCAAGATATACAAACAGCCAATAGGTATATGAAAAAGTGCTCACCACAGCTAATGATCAGAGAAGCACAAATTAATATACCACATTGAGATACCACTTCACACCTGCTAGAATGGCTATTATCAAAAAGATGTGAGGTGGGTGGACTCCATAATCCATGGACTGGGGAGGCTGAGGCAACATCACAAGTTCAAGGCTAGCCTGGGCAACTAACTTAGGGAGACTCTGTCTCAAAATAAAAAAATTGAACAAAACACATTAAAATGGATAGGAATGTAGCTCAGTAACAGAGGAGGCCTGGATTCAGTACCCAGTACAAAAAAAAAAAAAGGATGAGAAGTAACTACTGGAGAGAACGTGGAGGAAAAGGAACACATTTGCACAGTGTTGGGGATGTAAATTAGTAGCGCCATTGTGGAAAGCAGTACAGAGGTTCCTCAAAAAATTACAAATATGATCCAGCAACCTCACTTCTAGTATAGATCTGGAGGAAATGAAATCGTATATGAGAGATCTGTACTTCCACGATCACTGCAGCATTATTCACAATAGCCAAGACACCTAATCAGCCTTGGTGTCCATCAACAGATGAAGGGACACAGACAATGGTTATATGCACACAATAAAATACTCTGTGGCCTTTAAGAAGGGATTTCTGTCATTTGCAACATATTGGAGGATACTATATGAAGTAAGCCCAGCACAGCACAGTGGTCCTCCCTCATCCTAGAGGACATGTTCCATCGGCACTACCATGAAAGACGGGCTGTCTGATAACTGAGACAGCTAGCTACTCAGGAGCTAATACACAGTGTGGATGGACTTGCTGGACAGAGAGATGATTCATATCCCAGAGGGCATGGTGCAAGATTTCATCCAGTTGCTCAGCATGGCACACAACGTAAAACTTGTGAATTGCTTAGCTGTGGAATTTTTCATTTAACATATTTGGATCCTGGTTGACCACAGGTCAACTGGAAACTGGAAAGCCAACTGTGGCTGAGGGGTGACTGTTGCACTGTGTGTTCTCATATGGGGATGTAAAATAGTGTGGTTGGTCACAGTAACTCCTATGCTATTAACAATCCAGGGAAAGCCAAAGAACAAAATAAACCTAAAATAAAACTAGATTACTCTTCATTCAGAGTGGTCTTTTGAGGTTAAAATTCATGCATGATAAAAAAAACACTATTATTGGTATCTGGAAAAAAAGGAGAAGCAAGCATGTTAATATTGTCACTATTAAAAATCACAAAAGGGGGGCTGGGATTGTAGCTCAGCGGTAGAGCGCTTGCCTCTAGATAGACTGTATCTCCTGCCATTCTTTAACCTCATGAGAACTGAATTGTAAGAAAAACTATCAGAGAAATCAGAAAACTTTATTAATTATATATGCGTGAGGCCCTGGGTTCGATCCTCAGCACCACATACAAAGCAATAAAATAAAGACATTGTGTTCATCAACAACTAAAAAAAATTTTTAAAAAAAAATCACAAAAGGGGGCTGGGATTGTGGCGCAGTGGTAGCGTGCTTGCCTAGCATGTGTGAAGCACTGGGTTCGATCCTCAGCACCACATAAAAATAAAAAAAAGATATTCTGTTCACCTACAACTAAGAAAATAAAAAAATATTTAAAAAAAAAATCACAAAAGGGACATAAAAATAACAGAAACAAGTACTCAATGTTTCTTATATGTGACTGAACTACTCATGGTTTGTCTTAAGACGTACTGATACAGGATGCTTAAAGGTTATGCTAACATTCGATCTAAAAGCATCTTCATCAATTTTACTAGTCTCATCACAGAAAAGAAGACTTACAAGTTCAATGGAAAAACTGAACACATGAAATATAGATCTGTCATAAGAAGTTCACTGTTAATAAATATAATAGCAATGATTTTATTATGTATCTTTCCACACTGGGGACTGGACTCAGGGGACACTCTACCACTGAGCTTCATTCTGGTCCTTTTTATTTTGAGACAGGGTCTTGTTAAGTTGCCCAGGCTGGCCTTGAACTGGTGATCCTCCTGCCTCAGCCTCCTGAGTTGCTGGGATCCCCAGACTGTGCCGCTGCATCAGGCTATGTATCCTTTGTTGTAAAGTAGAACATGTTTCCATTGGCCATGACTTTGTATCACAAACAATAAAAGACTGCACAGTTTTTTTTTTCTCTTCTCCCTGTTTTTTTATTTAACTTTACAGCTTCTATCAAGGTACTCTGGCATAAGGCTTAATGATTATTTATTGATTACTCCTTAAAAACTTTGCATAATTTAATCACAAATCTTTAAAAATTTGACATGATTTCAAATATACTATAGTACTTATTATAGACTGTATCTCCTGCCATTCTTTAACCTCATGAGAACTGAATTGTAAGAAAAACTATCAGAGAAATCAGAAAACTTTATTAATTATATATGGCAAGGAAAGGAAAACTCAAAAGCCACTGTACTGTTCCAGTTTAACAGAATATCCCCTCTAGCACCAAGACTTATCTCTAATTGATAATATGTGAGAAGATTCTATGCAAGCAAAATCAGAAAATGCAATTACATTTTATTGCAAGAAATTTGGAAAACGTATTTTTAACAAAGTTAGCTATTCAAAAGTGTTACCTTAGGCTGTCTCTTAATAGCTCCTTTTCACAAGTGTGAAATTTAATGAAGGCAACAGCATTTACAAGCAAGACCAAAATGGTATCTTAATTACTAGCCGCATTTTCTTAGGCAACAAGAGATTAAATGGAAAGAGAAATTAGTTTTACAAATGGCATCATACATCTTTATGTTACACCCCCCTCCATCAAGTCACAGATGGTTATGTATCTTGAACTTCCTAATATTGTAGGCAATTTTCTTTTCCTTGGGCACACCCCAATTCATCACAACTCTGAATTATATATTATTTTGGAATCATTTACAAGGGCTAAAGCTGTTTGTCATCATGATTTAATGTTTACTGACCACATGAAATGGGTTTTTCCATGATTGGGCTCTACCTGGATATGAAACAAGATCTACTGGAACTTCTGGCTCTCAGTGTTCTCACTACATAGTTTTAGAGCAATGCTGTGCTCACGTAACGAACTCTCATCCAGTTACTACTGCCAGATTCGACAACCAAGGTCTAGAGAAAATGACTAATGTTACCGTTGCCTGTCATGTCATGTGATTCATGCTTAAAACAGGGACCCACGAGGGACCACATGGGATCACTGCCCTCGGGTGGGTGTCTATAAAACTGCATGCGTAAAACAGAGTCCAGAGAGTTTACTTCTCATCGCGGCCAAGTAACGCCTTCCAGAAAAACAATTCCACAAATAACTATAAACTCAGGACGAAATGCTGGAAACCCTCATCTACCCAAAGGCACTAGAGCACAAGCAGCGGGGGAGGCTGGCCTGAGTTTCCATTTTTGTATTTGGGCCCACCCCACTGGTGGCACGCATAGATGTCAAAACAGACCTTAAGACCACAGTTTTACTTTCTTGCCCCAGAGGATAGATTTTCAAGAACATGCAGTAGCTGGTGAAGAGGAGCGTGCTATGAAGGCAAGGAGGAGTGGAACAGGCCCCAACTGCATTTCGTCCAGATCGCTGGCTGACTTCTGAATCACGTACGTGAAGGGCAGCCTCCAAGGAGCCCAGCTAAGGGGCTAAATTCTCAGCTGCTGTCAACTGTGGAAGAGATTCTAGTTCCCCCAACCTAGGGCCTAATTTCAAAAAGGAAAGAAAGAAATGGACAAAAAATCAATACTCTTAGGAAGAACATAAGGGAATCCAAAGTCTTTACAATGTATCCTTCATGTCTAAAATACAATGAGGGTGGGGATGTGGCTCAATGGTGGGGCTGTCACCTCCTGTGCACAAGGCCAGGACTGAGTTCCATCCCCAGTGCTGCAGGGGGAAAAGAACATCACATAAACAGAAACAGGAAAATGGGAATCGTGCCCAAGAGACATCCATGGATACAGACCAGGGAAGGACCCCAGACACTGAAAATCACAGGCACCAAATATAGCCGCAACAGCTATGCCCAAAGACATAAAGGAGACGATGTTTATCGAAAAACAAGATGAAAAGTTAGCAGAGAAATAGAAATTATATAAAAAGAATAAAGAACACTTTAGATTTACAAACTGTATCTAAATAAAAATTCTCTGGATGGATTAAGTGCCGTTTGAGGATAACAGAGGATGTGTGAACCTAAAGACACCCTCAGAAAGCAGCCAATCTTTTTTTTTCTTTTCTACAGCTTCATGGTTACAGAGTGGCTGGTGGTCGGGTTCATCTGACATGCTCGTGCAGGCACAGACCTCGATTTCCGTTCATGATGCCCCCTTTTCCCTTTCCCCTTTCCACCTTCTTTCCTTCTTCTAGTCTAATTAATCAATCTTTGGAGAGAAAAATATTTTTAAAAAGGAACAGATCCTCAGGGACTCATGGCACAACATGAAAAGGTATATCATATATGTAACTGAAGTCCCAGAAGAGGAAAGAAAAGCCAGTAGAAAAATTTTTGCAGGAATGAAAAATGGTGAAAAACAGATTCAGAATAAAAGAAAATATAAACTTATAAGAAGCTCAGTGAACCACAAAAACAGTCTAAGCATAACATCATCAAAATGATAAAAAGCAAAACAGACAAATCTTTTTTTTTTTAAACATTTATTTTTTAGTTGTAGGCAGACAGAATATCTTTATATTACTTTTATGTGGTGCTGAGGATCGAACCCAGTGCCTCACGCATGCCAGGCGAGCACGCTACCACTGCGCCATAACCCCAGCCCCAAAACAGACAAATCTTGAAGGCAGCTGGAGAGAACACACACACACACCATGTTACACACAAGGGGAGAATTATCTAAATGTCTGTGATTCCTATCAGACACAATGAAGACCAGAAGACCAGGAGTAACACCTTTAAAGCTCTCTAAAGGAAGGCTGAGGCTGTGGCTCAGTGGCAGAGCACTTGCCCAGCATGTGTGAGGCCCTGGGTTCGATCCTCAGCACCACATACAAATGAATAAATAAAATAAAGGTATTGTGTCCATCTACAACTAAAAAATTTTTTTAAAAAATTCTAAGGGAAAAAAAATTGAATTTTACATCCAGTAAAAAGAGCCCCTAAGAACTAAGGTACAAAGAAGATACTTTTAGTTGAAAGAAAATTCATTGTCCACAGAAATGCTAATGGAAGATGTCTAGGCAAAGGCAGAGGACACCAAGCAGAAATACGAATTCTTCACACAGAAACCAAGAGGACCATACAAAGTAAATATGAAAAAACTGTTATTTCCCATTAATCTCATTAAAATGTATGATTATAAAAGCAAAAATTATCACATTGTACAATGGGGTTAGTCACACTTTAAAATAAATCACACAGGATAAATAGGACAGGGGAATGGGGTAAATGAAACTACGATTCCAAATTTCTTACATTTTATGTGCTATAGTATGTGGATCTTAACTAGGTACATCATGAGTAAGCTTAAACGTCTTGAATTCTACAGCAACCACTATAAAAAATGCAAAGAGGGAGAGTTACGAAGCAGAAATAGAAGAATGAAAACAAAACAGCAGGAACAAAACCCCACAAAACAGCCACCCCACAATGGCTGCATTAGCTGTCAGTGATCTGAAGACTCTAAAAGGCAGAGGTGGTCGGAATGGATTAAAAAAGACTGAGCTATGTGCTCTGAGAGACAAAATTAGGATGTAAATGGATGGGAAAATGTACCATTCAAAAGTCTGAGATGAAGGAAACAGCTGTACTATTATTACACACGGTAGACACAGACACAAAAGTATCACCAGAGATCCAGAGAGATGTTTCATAATAACAGGAACCAGGAAGATGCAGAAATGACAAATGTGGATGTACATAATAACAAATGGAAATTCAAGTAAGAAAACACCATTCGGGACAGCGTCTGTTGTAGTCAGCTTTTTTGCTTCTGTGACTAAAGACCCGACCAGAACAACTATAGAGGAACAAAAGCTTGTTTGAGGGCTCACAGTTTCAGAGGACATACACAGCCGACTCCAGGTGAGCGCTTGGGGTGAGGCTGAACTTCATGGGAGAAGAGTGTGGCGCAGGCAAGCAGCTCACATGATGATCAGGAGGCAGCGAGGCTTCACTCCCAGATACAAATATACACCCCAAAGCCACATCCCCGAGGCCCACCTCCTCCAGCCTTCAGCCATCACTCAGTTAACCCCACCAGGGGACTGGTTTGCTGACTGAGTTGAGATTCCATCACCCAATCATCTCTCCTCTACACCTTGCATCGTCGCACATGAGCTTGGGGGACTCCTCACATCCAAACCATAACAGCATCCAAAAGCCAAAATGCTTAGGAACAAATTCATTATGCCTTAGAACTATGTGATCAAAAGTATAAAACCATGCTGAGGGAGACTGAAGACCCAGAGGATGGAGATATACCATGTGAATGGACTGGAAATTTCAGTGTTGTAATGAGGTCAATGCTCTCCAGATTGATTAGTAGATTCAATGCAATTTCACTCAAAAGCCCAGCAGGTGTGTTTCTGTAGGAACTGATGAGCTCTTTCTAAAATTTATATGCAAATGAATGGTCAATATAACTCTGAAAAATAAACAATATGGATTGATTCCAAGACTTGCTACAAACTTACAGTAAGCAAAGCCATGTGTTACTACTGTAAGGACAGGCACAGGGACGCTGAATAAGCATGTACAACAAAATGAACTTCAACCCTTAATTTGGGTCACAAAAATTAACTTGGGGGCTGGGGTTATGGCGCAGTGGTAGTGTGCTCGCCTGGCACGCGGGAGGCACTGGGTTCGATCCTCAGCACCACATAAAAAATAAAATAAAGCTATTGTGTCCACCTACAACTAAAAAATAAATATTTAAAAAAAAATTAACTTGGGATGGATCAAAGGCCTAAATAGAACAACTAAACCCACAAAATCTCTAGTAGAAAACATAAGAAAAATCTCACAACTTTAAGGTATGAAGAGATTACTTAGGACACAAGAAGTATGAATCATAAAGTCTAAAATTCTGATAAACTGTAATTCATTAAAATTAAAACCTTTTGTATTTTCTTTTATAAATATTTTTTGGTTGTTGATGGACCTTTATTTTATTTATTTATATGCGGTGCAGAGAATCGAACCCAGTGCCCCATACATGCTGGGCAAATGCTCTACCACTGAGCTACAACCCCAGTCCCAAAACTTTTCTATTTCAAAAATCATCAAATAAATCATACATTAAATAAATCATATAAGTATCGCACAAAGAACTCATATACAGAATATATTGAAAGAAAAAAAATGCTTAACGACTCAATTTAAGACAACATCATTTTTTAAAAATGAGTGCAAGAGTTTAGCAGATTCTTCACAAATGAAGATACATGAATGGCCAAGAAGCATATTAGTTATTTGAGAAATTCAATTAAAGCCACTGTGAGGAACCATTACCCATCTGTCAGAATAGTTAAAAGTTAAAAAGATCAAGAACACCAATATTGATGAGGGTAGGGAGTGACCAGAATGCTCATGTATTTCTGTAGGAGCATAACATGTACTTAAAACTTCTGAAAATTATTGGGCAGCTTCTTGTTGACATCAATTTCACATCCATACAACAGAAAGGAGTATAAACGTCACTGGAAAACAAATAGCACTGTTTGTAACAGTCAAATGGAAACAACTCAGATTACCACTCACAGCAACATGGATAACTAGTGGCAGGCACAGCCTACTCTGGACTATTCTAGAGCAACGGGAACAGGTGAACTGTTTGGATTCCAGGGGACTCTGCCCAGGCAACTTGGTACAGCCGTCTAAGTACCAGCTGTAAGGTGAAAGCACGTGTGGAAAGGCGCAACACTGAGACTAGCGATTCTCCTGAGAGGCTTTTCTGCACTGAACAGCAGAGTCTTAAAAGTATATAGTAGCGTGCTCGCCTAGCACGCATGAGGCACTGGGTTCGATCCTCAGCACCACATAAAAAAATAAATAAAAAGTATTGTGTCCACCTACAACTAAAAATATATATTTTTAAAAAGTATATGGCAAAGGGAGCTGAGGCTATGGCTCAGCGGTTGAGCGCTTGCCTCGCATGCGTGAGGCACTGGGTTCGATCCTCAGCACCACATACAAATAAATAAAGATATTGTGTTCATCTACAACAAAACAAAATATTAAAAAAAAAAGTATATGGCAAAGGAGCTGGGGTTATGGCGCAGTCGTAGTGTGCCCGCCTAGCACACGTGGGTTCGATCCTCAGCACCACATAAAAATAAAATAAAGATATTCTGTCCACCTACAACTAAAAAATAAATTTAAAAAAAAGTATATGGCAAAAATATCAACGGAACAACAAAGCGAAAAAGAAAACTTATCAACCCCTATAAGGGAAACTTTTCAAAAATTTTTTTTTTTAGTTGTTGATGGATCTTTATTTTATTCATTTATTATTTATATGTGGTGCTGAGGATCGAACCCAGGGCCTCACGCATGTGAGGCAAGCGCTCTACCACTGGGCTACCGCCCCAGCCCCTGCAAGGGAAATGTTTAAGATGCGTCTTGTATCAAGCACACACACACAGACCACTGAGCGGGTGGCAGGTCTGAACGATGGCCATGATAATATTGAAGTAACAGTCACAGAGCACCACAACCAAAACCTGGAGAAAACAGGTTTTTCAAACATGGTAAATTTATTAAAATGTCACATATATAGAAAGCCTGGAAAAAAACCGACCCACGCCAGAGTTAGCATACTGCAGGACAAACTGCTTAATAAGTGGTGCTGAAACGGTTTGCTGGGGAAAAAACACACAAAAATTAGATCCTATACTTGGCCTCCAAATTAAATCCAGGTAGATTAAAGGCCCAAATGTAAAATGAAAAATTTTGGGGGGAGATGGGGGGTCTACTGGGGATTGAACTCAGCAGCACTTGCCACTGAGCCACATTCCCAGCCCTATTTTTTATTTTATTTAGAGACAGGGTCTCACTGAACTGCTTAGTGCCTTGCTTTTACAGAGGCTGGTTTTGAACTCATGATCCTCTTGCCTCAGCCTCCTGAGCCACTGGGATGTACAGTGTACATCCACTGTGCCCGCCACTGTGCCCAGCTGAAAATTTAAAAAAAATTCAGAATACAGATTATTTTCATGACTTTGGGGTAAAGATGTGTGTTAGTATTGAACTAACAGTTCTCCTGTAACAATCGAGGATGGTGAGTGTTGGGGAAGGAGGCAGGAGGTGGAGGGAGGGGAGGCGCCTGGCAGGTGACAGAGGCCTGACTTCACTGGCAGTGTTTTTCTCAGGTGGCCCTCACACAGATGCTCATCCCATTAGTCTTTCACCTCTTCACATGTCAGAAGCTTTTTTACAGAATTCTTAAACGTGAAGAAAAAGCAGAAAAAACCACTTGCTTATACGACTATAATACACACTAGGGCAATAGTACATTCGTGAGATCAAGGTTTGGCATGAATACAGATTAAACAGCATCCATGTAAACAGAAAAAAACAGATACGAGACATTTGACAAAGCAAATCCCAGTTAAAAGATGTAGGAAGTGTGTGTAATGAAGAGCATCTCTTCAGAATCTGAGTGGGTCAAGCCTGTAACCCAGCTCGGGGGACTGAGGCAGGAGGATCACTTGAGCCTGGGAGTTGGAGGGCAGCCTGGCAGCAGAGGACAGAGTGGGACCTAAGACAGCAAGAGAAAACCAAGCCCTGTGGAGTCCTGCTGTGTTATAAGCTTTAAAGAAACCTTCCACGTGATCTCGTGAGAGCCTTTAAAGAATGTACCTACTACTGTGTCACAGACAGGGCTCGGACACTGCGGCTGGTGCAGTCGGTTTCCCTGGCTCCAAAGCCAGCATTCTCCCCCCTGTGAAATGCTGGCATTGGAAGGGGTCCAGAGTGGAAGCTGGCACATGTGCACATGTGTGGACGATCATCACACAGGCTGTGCGTGTCTGCCTGCAGCGACAGTCACATGGCCTGGAGTCCAGCAGTGGCAGTGCCTCACCCAGCCCTGGCCGCAGAGCCAGCCTCAACCAGTCACCAGATTATGGAGCCATTCACCTCAGCCTGGCTCTGCAGGAAAACACAATTAAAAAGACTTCTCAAGCCACTGTTTTAGGTATTATTTGTCTACTCGTCAAGTACTGCCGGAACCTCATGGTATGGCTGGTTACCTTCTTGAGCCACATTCTGCCATAAAATATGAAATGAGGAAAATTCAACGTCCGTTTCAATAACGAATAGTATAAATTCATAAATCACTTTGTGTTTAACAAAACCTATTTTTATATTTACAGTGTTTAGAATTTGCTTAGAGATTCTATTGATACATCATGCCTACTTAGAACAAAATGTTAAATCATGTATTTAGATGATATGTAAACGTTATATACTAAGTACTCATTTATGTCATATTCATATGATCTAAGTATTTATGCATTATTTCTATATTTTTGCAAAAAATGTAAATTTGCTCATGTGCATAAGTATATGAACATTTTTAGCTACGAGAGCTACTTCAGTAGCTTTTTAGGCCTTTTTAAAGGCCTTAAAAGCAATGACAAAGTTAGAAGCCATAACACACAGGCCATGAGACTGTGTACTATTTGGCACTAAAAGGAACCAAGGTTTCTTGGCAAAATGGCAGATTTCCAGCACACACTGTACAAGGTCAGTCAGTTCATGCTAGATCTTGTCATACCAAGGAAGCTATTAAAGAGTACGAGGAACTCACCAAAGGACGTCGTAGACAATTTCAAAATATTTAAGTAGCCAAAAGTGGGACAGTCTGAGTAATGATAGCAAATAAAAGACATTTGGACACTTCAAATTTGTTTACATTAATGAAACTTGATGCTCGCCTTTTGAGAATGACAGAAAGCTAACTCTTATTTTGAGAACTGTAAGTTAACAGGACAAAAAAAAAAAAAAAAAAAATCAAGACTTCACTCTGCCTTGCCTACATAAAGGCACCACTGGGTGACCCGTTTCTCTTCATAGCAGAATTCTAGCCAATAAATCAAGACATGACTAAATAGAAATCTCACCACTGTCCAGTTCCTAAGAAGTTCATGATCTAAAGATTTTAGTAGCAATGGCTGTTATCACACAAAAAGTGGCAAGCATGGTAATGTGTGCCCTAGTGGAAGAACACACTACCCACCTATGACCCCAATACCCCACTGGATCCAGTCCAGCCTGCAGACCTAACAGCAGCAAAATCCAGACTGAGACTCGTATAGGTCAGACCACCCAAAGTCCTCAACAAGTTGTAGAGGGCAGGGGAAAGGATAGGATTCAATGTAGATGAAAAGAAATAAAAATTAGACTTTAGGTGATGCCTACTGGGGTGGTCACAACTATGCAGGGGAGTTATTCCCATAACAGTGAAGGGCAGTTACTTTCAGGGACAAGGAGTCGTGACTGCAGTGGAGAACAGGGAAGGCCAAGCAGGGAACTGGCCAAGGTGTTTCTTGACCTGGTAGAGATAATGACTGCTGTGCTGTTGTTTATATAATTTTTTGCTTCTGTTCTATGTGACACAAAATAAAGAGGTTTTTTTTTGTTTTTGTTTTTTACTACAAAACATTTGTATTATGGAATATAAATATGAGCGAAAGACTATGTGACCTGCAGTTGAAAAAGAGTAAACGTGGAGGCTCTCTTCCCCATCCCAACCTGCGGGGCAACCCCAACCCGTGCTTTTTTCGGGGGTAGCGGGGATGGAAGCCAGGGCCACTCGACCACTAAGCTACATTCCCACTGCTTTTGAGACAGTCTTACTGAGTTGCGAAGACTGGCCTTGAACTTGCATACCCAATTAGAGACGCTTACAAGAGCAGCTTCTTTTTTTTGGTGGTTCTAGGAGTAGAACTCAGGGCCTCGTGCCTGCCAGGCAAGCACTCTGCCACTGAACCACATCCCAAGCCCAGAGAAACAGCTAGTGTAAGGTGCAAGCCAATAATCCTGACTACCCAACTGCCACGGGGCTTCAGGCAATAGAAGGTGTACTTCTTGCACGAGGGACACAGCATGAGTGTAAATGTGGATGGATGTCATGGCCGGCCCAACATCTGTCATCAACTGCATGAACTGCAGCTGAACCTGGGCAAGTTGCTCAGGGTTGACTTCACCCTGGTGAACTGGGCAGATGTTAACAGCACTCCAGAGCGGGGGTACAGCCCTTGTCTTAACAGGACCAGCCTAGCAGTGGGAAGCAGCAGGCTCTTCAGGGCAGACGTGGAGATGGGGCTCCCACAGAAGTGGAAGGTTCTGAGCAAGGTGCAGTAATCCCAGGTTGGCGAGATGGCATCAGCTGTCCGTGATCCCACGCTTCTGAAAGACCAGGGTCTCAAGGGTGTCTGCAGAACTCGGAGGGGCTCAGACGCATCTCTTTCATTGAGAATTTCTTTGGTACCAGCTGCTGTAGCTGATTGGTGTTTAGACACTGGGACAGATATTTATGTCTGGTTCCCTAAGCAGGCTTGAACTCAGTGAGTCTCAAGGGGGTCTGGCTCCTCCAAAAAAAAAAAAATTAATAAGTGTCTGAAAAAAGCAGACACTTGGTGGAGTTTGGGGCAGTGTACTGCCACTGCTAGTGCAAGTGTAAATTTGTGCTGTCTTTATAGAGGATAATTAAGCAAAATCTGTTAAAATTACAGATACACATAACCCTTTGACTTAATTCCACTTTTAAGAACTTCTCTCATAGTTACACATCTATACATTTGGAATATTTATGTAAAAGGTTATTTACTGCAGGAATCTTGTAATAGCAACTATTGTATATGACCCAAGTGACTATCAGTAGCAGACAAGTAAATCACAGTGCATGTGTACAACACACACACCAATACAGAATGAAGACGCCCACAGCCACCAACGGATCTAGTGTAGACCCTGTCAACACCTCAACAATGTGGATTTTTTATTTTGTTTTACAGAAACTGAAAACTCATCCTAAAATCCATATGGAATCCTAAGGAACTCTGCAGAGCCAGAAACAGCTTTGAAAGAGAGCAAAGTTGGAAAGCTCATATTTCTTGATTTCAAAGCTTATTACAAAGCTACAGTCATCAAAACAGTGTGGCGCTGGCATAAAGACAGACCTGTATCACCACAGTGAAGTGGAACAGGGAGCCAGAAACAAGCCCTTGCCTGGGTGATTGGACAATTTTTGACAAAAGTGCAATGGGGGAAGGAGTCTTTTAAGCAAATGGTGCTTGTAAAGCTAGACATACAACAGAAGAATGACGTCAGACCCTTCCCTCACACCATATGCACAAATTCACTCAAAATGGATCAGAGGCCTATGTATATGATAGTGGGTTTGATGATGCTTTCTTGAATGTAACACCAAAGGCACAGGCAACGAAAGAGAAAGAAATAGACCAGCTGGATTTCAGGAAAACCAAAAATCAAAGTACAGTAAAAAGGCAACCCACAGAACAGGAGAAAACATTTCCAAATGACATATTCAGGACTGGGTGCGGTGGCGCATGCCTGTCATCCCAGCGGCTCAGGAGGCTGAGGCAGGAGGCTCATGAATTCAAAGCCAGTCTCAGCAAAAGGGAGGCATGAAGCAACTCAGGGAGATCCTGTCTCTAAATAAAATACAAAATTGGGCTGGGGATGTGGCTCAGTGGTCAAGTGACTCTGAGTTCCACCCCTGGTGCCCAAAGGGGGGAAAAAAGAGGTTAATATTTAGAATATGTACAGAATTCCTAACATTCAACAACAAAAAACTAAATTAAAAGTTGGGCAAAGATCTTAAATAGACATTTTCTCCAAAGATCTACAAATGGCCAAAACAGCATATGAAGAGCTCAATATCACTAATCATTAACATGAAATCAAAACTATAATGAGATAGGCCTCATACCTATTACTATGGCTACTGCCCAAAAGCCAGAAAATAACACCTGTTAGCAAGAATGTGGGACCATCAGAACCCCCTTCACAGACAGTAAAGTGGCAGCCACTGAGGAAAACAGTACGATGCTCCTCAAGACAGTGAAGACGGGACTGCTCCACGGCCCTGCAGTCCACCTTCCGGGTACGTAGCCCCAAATTGAAAGCAGGTGTGTTAGCTTTCCATCACAATAAAAAAAAAAAAAAAAAAAAAAAAAACTTGAGACAATTAACTTATAAAGAGATCAAGTTTATTTTGCTTATGGTTTTTAGAAATTCCAGCCCAGGACTGACCGCCCCCATTAGCTTTGGGGACATCAAAATGGGAGCACATGGCGAAGTAAATCTGCTCACAGCATAAGCCAAAGAGCAAGGAGGGCAAGGAGGGGCAGGGGTCACACAGTCCCTTTCAAGGCCACATCCTCAGTGACCTGTCTTCATTTTACTAGGCCCCACCTCCCAAAGTGCCACCTGGGGACCATGCCTGTATCACACGGGCCTTTGGAGGACATGCAAGATCCAAACCAGAGCAGTAGTGCCTCAAAAAGATATCTGTACATCCATGTGCATGGCAAGACTGTCCACAACCGCCAGCATGTGAGAGCAACACAAGTGTCCACGGGCGGGTGAACAGATAAGCAGCATGTGCTACGTGATGCGATACCACTCGACTTCAGAGAGGAAGGGCATTTAACAATGTGCTATGCTCTGCACAGACACTGAGGGCATTCTGCTCAGTGGAATGAGCCAGTCACACAAAAGGGACCTGCTGTTTCCACTTAGATGAAGTAGGTGGAGTGATCCAATTATACAGAGAGAAGGATGGTTATGGGGACTAGGGAGAAGAGAGAATACGGAATTATTATTTAATGGGTGCAGTTTCAGTTTCATAGGAAAAGAGTTCTGGAGATGGATCCTGACGAAGGTTGCACATTATAAAAGCATGTAACACTGTTGAATTGGGTCTCACTGAGTTCCTTAGTGCCTCGTCGTTGCTGAGGTTGGCTCTGAGCTCGTGACTCTCCTGTCTCAGCCTCACAAAGTGCTGGGATTACAGGTGTGTGCCACCATGCCTGACATAAAATTTTTTTTATGTGTTATTTTACCGCAATAAAAAATAGGAAGAGGCTGAAGTTGTGGCTCAGTGGCAGAGCACTTGCCTTGCATGTGTGAGGCCCTGGGTTCGATTCTCAGCACCACATATAAATAATTGAATAAAACAAAGATCCATCAACAACTAATAAAAATATTTAAAAAAAAAGGGAACAGTCTTACATATTAACATGGAATGCTCTTTGGCTGAATCGTGCTGTGTCATTGCAGTTAAACTTGGAACTGTTTTCCAGAACACCCTTCCTTGCATGGCTGAGTTAGATCTGACCAAGAGGAATTAGTACAAAATTCAGAAGCAGCAGCAAAACAGTGGTCATTACTCAATAAAGGTTTCAGGATTCAGATACAGGGACAAACTCAGAGAAAAGTGCCTGCAGGGCTCTGGGTTGTCCATCTTCTCCTCTAACGCAGGTCCAGCTCGTCGTCCTCCATGACTACTCTGCTGAGCTCCTCTAGTAGCCCCAGGCCAACCACCAGGTTATTGGCTGCAGATCCAGAGAAGCAAGAACAGAGGCAGCAGTTCTCCAAAGACAGCTCCCATTTGTGATTTCACTTCTCCAGAGGGATGTGTTTGGTTTTAGATTTCACTACAAGCTCTGACTTGTGGACCATAATAGTCTTTCACAAAGCCTGGTTTTGTCTCCATCTCCAGTGCTCCTTTGGGACCTTCAATTTACCAGCAACTCCAACTGAGTAAAGGTCAATTTGTTTGGTATACGTACCAAAACACATCAGAGCTCTACTTCGCTGACTGACTCATGTCTCATTCAATCCTTAAGATTAACAAAGAAAAGAAATGAAGATGCAGAATGGTGTTTATATCACAATTATGTTATGGAGTGCTTGCCTAGCATGTGCAAGGTCTTTGGTTACATCTCTGTACTGCAAGAAGAAAAAAGAAAAAAAAAAGAAAGAACATTTTTTTAGATATGAAACATCTCCAAAAGGATATAAAGACACTGGTGGTATTGTTTTCTGTAGGTGTCAAAACTGCATACTCTTTTGTACATTTTGAATTATGAAACATTATTGTATTACATATTTAAAAATAGACAAGTACTTTTAAAAATCCCTCTTGAATAAAAATAAACATCTTTTACAGAAGTTACGTTCATTTTAAACTAGCTAATAAGCCACTAGTTTGTCATGTGAGGTTACATCATAACTACTTATAAATATTTCTCATTTTCACAATCTTAATTTTCTGAGCTATTAAACAAAACTAACTTAAAATTATCTGACAAATGACAAATAAAAAATAATAAATATACTAGCTGGGCGCGGTGGCGCAAGCCTGTAATCCCAGCACTTAGGGAGGCTGAGACAGGAGGATCGCGAGTTCAAGGCCAGCCTCAGCAACGGCGAGGCACTAAGCAACTCAGTGAGACCCTGTCTCTACATAAAACACAAAATAGGGCTGGGGATGTGACTCAGTGGTCGAGTGCCCCTGAGTTCAATCTCCAGTACCAAAAAATAATAATAATAATAAATATAAACAACTATTAGCTAATGTTTATTCTGAAAATGCCAGGACAGCTCAATATCAGAAAACCTGGTAACAGAAGACAGCAAACTCACAAAAGAGAACAAACATTATCTCAAAAAACTAGAAAAGTCCTTTTGTAAAATACAGCACTAAATAATGACAAAAACTCAAACAAGGAAGAGAACACCTTTAGTAAAGGGCAGCTACCAAAAACCTACAGTAAACATACTTAAAAAGAGACTCCTCAAGCAGTCTCACTAAAGTCAAGATCAAAATAAAGAGGCCTTCCTTCACACCTGCTATGCCAGGCTGTAGCCAGTTTAAGGAGCAGTACAGTATACTGGTTAAAAACTCAGGCTGTGGTACCAGATTGCCTGAGTTCATGTTCTGGCCAGCTGACTAACCTTCAGTTAGATAACCACCTCTCTCTCACATACTTACTTTTAAAATACACAGTAGTACCTACCCCTCATGTGTTGGCTTAGAGAATCAAATATGCTAAATCATTTGAAGCACTTAGAATACTCAACACATACCAAATACTGACTGAATGATAAATAGATGACAAGATGCTTTTTTCCCAATTTTTAATTTCTTTAAAAGACAGGCTATTTTAAAGCAAAATTAAAAATAGATGTATCTGTGAGGTTTTAAGGACAGGAGGAGGGGGAAAGAAGCATACCCTTGTAAGTTTCTTCCATTTGATATGAAAAGGTATGATTTAATTTAATGACAGACTGTGATTATTTATATATGCATGTTATTACAGCTAAAGCAAACACTAAAAAATAATTGGTAGATTTAACCCAACCACTTTTCCAACTTTATTAAATGTAAATGGTCTAACATTCTCCTTAAAAGGAAGAGACTGTCAGACTAGATTAAAATGCAATATCTACACACTGCACACAAGATACTACTGATATAAAGGCAGGTTAAAAGTAGCAACAAGATACCATGCAAACACATATCACGGGAAAGCTGGAATGGCTGTATTAATATCAGGCAAAGCAGACTTCAGAATAAGAAATTTCAAGGACAAAGGAAATAAAAGGGAACCATCAAGCATGAGATTTCATCATGACAACAAGAATAATTAAGACAACAATTCTAAAAGTGTATGCATCTACTAACAAAACATCAAAACACATGAGGTGAAAACACAAAACTGGGCTGTAATACAAGTTTCAAGGAATTTGAAAGGATTAAAATCATAACCAGTATATTCTTAGATTATAAGCAAGTTAAACTGGAAATTAAACCAAAAAGATATGGGGAGAATGTGCATATATTTGGTAATTAAACAATACACTTCTAAGTAGTCCAAAGGTTAAAAAGAAATTATAAGAAAATTAGGAAATATTTTGAAGTGAATGAAAATGAAAACATTAAAAACTGTGGAATAGGGCTGGGATTGTAGCTCAGCGGTAGAGCGCTTGCCTCGCATGCGTGAGGCCCTGGGTTCGATCCTCAGCACCACATACAAAGCAATAAAATAAAGACATTGTGTCCATCAACAACTAAAAAAATATTTAAACAAAACAAAACGAAACAAAACTGTGGAACAGCTGGGCGCAGTGGCTCAAGCCTGTAATCCCAGCACTTAGGGAGGCTGAGACAGGAGAATCGCAAGTTCAAAGCCAGCCTCAGCAACGGGGAGGCGCTAAGCAACTCAGTGAGACCCTGTCTCTATAAAACACAAAATAGGGTTCAGGATGTGGCTCAGTGGTTGAGTACGCCTGAGTTCAATTTCCAGTACCAAGAAAAAGCAAAACAAAACAAGAAACTGTGAAATGCTGCTCAAGCAGAGTTTGGAGATAAATTTATCACTTTAAAGGCATCTATTTGAAAACAAGGAAAGTCTATAAGCAATTATAGAAGTTTCAACCTTTAAGCAAATACTAGGAAAAATTAAACCAAAATTAGTTAGGCAGAAGTAACTAATAAAAATGTCAAAATCAGGGACTGGGATTGTGGCTCAGTGGTAGAGCGCTTGCCTCGCATGCGTGAGGCACTGGTTCGATCCTCAGCACCACATAAAAATAAATAAATAAAGATAGTGTGTCCATCTACATTTTTTAAAAAAATGTCAAAATCAATTACATAGAAAACAAACAGTAGAGAAAATCAAATAATTTTTTTATTGAAAATAATCAATAAAATTGATAAACTCTACTCAGACTGATTTTGCTTTTACTGACACTGTCCTGGAGCTCTTAAACAGTGTAATGAAGCACAAAGAAGAAATAAAAATCATAAACACTGAAACAAAGATATGAAACCATCCTTATTCATAGAAAACATTTATGTAGGAAATTATTAAATACATTAAAACACTAGTAAAATAAATGAGTCCAGCAAGAAAAATATATAAAAATCAAGAATAGTTTTATGTATTATTGAATCTAGGCAATTAAAAAAAAGATTTAAAATAGCATCTAAAAATATGAAATACCTAAGGAGAAATATAACAAAATAGTTGCAAAGCCTGTACTATGTAAGCTAGGAAAACCTGCAGACAAACATTAAAGCAAACCTAAGTAAGTGAAAAGATGTACCATTCATTAAGATTCGCAAAAATATTTGGCAAAAAATATTTCCTGCCTTCTGCTTTTGGTGTTGACTTAATCTTTTTATAGGGCTTTGAGATGTACTGTTAGGTCATTTATTCACTGACTTTCTATTCTTTTAAGGAATGAGATAAATGCAATGAAGTTTCCTCTTAACACTGCCCGCATAGTGTCCCAGAGAGTTTGACATGCTGTATCAATGTTCTCCTTTAAGTATTTTTTAATTTCATCCCTGATTTCTTCTGCTATACATTTGTCATTCAATAGTGTATTATTTAGTCTCCAAGTGTTACATAACTTCTATTTTTTATTTTATCATTGAGTTCTAATTTCATTCCATTATGATGATAGAATGCAGGGTAGTATTTTTTTTGTATTTGGTAAGAGTTGCTCTGTAGCATAAGATATGGTCTATTTTATTTTATTTTATTTTATTTTTTTAAATTTTTTTTTTTAGTTGTAGATGGACACAATGTCTTTATTTTATTGCTTTGTACGTGGTGCTGAGGATCGAACCCAGGGCCTCACGCATGCAAGGCAAGCGCTCTACCGCTGAGCTACAATCCCAGCCCCAGATATGGTCTATTTTAGAGAAGGATCTGTATGCTGCTGAGAAGAAAGCGTATTTCCTTGTTGATGGGTGAAATATTCTGTGTCTCAAGTCTAAATTATTAATTATATTTTTTAGTTCTATGGTTTAGTTTTTTAAAAATTTTTTTAGTTGTGGATGGACCTTTATTTTATTAATTTACTCATATGCGGTGCTGAGAATTGAACCCAGTACCTCACACATGTGAGGCAAGCATTCTACCACTGAGCCACAATCCCAGTCCTTCTATGGCTTAGTTTTTGATTTGAATATCTATCCATTGGTAAGAGAGATGTCTTAAAGTCACCCAGTATTATTGTGTTGTGGTCTATTTGATTCTTGAGCACGTGAAGGGTTTCTTTGGGGCATAAATATTTACAATTATGTCTTGCTGATGTATAAGTCCCTTAAGCAGTACGAAATGTCCTTCTTTGTCACTTCTGATTAACTTTGGCTTGAAGTCCACTTTATCTGATACAAGGATGGAAACCCCTGCTTGTTTCCGTGATCCATGAGTGATGTTTTTTCCCCATCCTCAACCTCAGTCTCAGGATGTCTTTGCCTTTGAGGTCAGTCTCTTGGAGACAGCATATTGTTGGGTTTGTTTTTTAATCCAATCTGCCAGTCTATATTTTTTGATTGATGAATTTAGGCCATCAATGTTAAAGGTTATTATTGAGATGTGGTTTGTATTCCTGGTCATTTTGGTTTACTTCTAGTTTCTAATTTGAATTAGTTTCCCTTTCTTTGATTATTCCTTTGGTGTGGTTCCTCCCTTTGCTGGTTTTCACTTTATTTTTTCATTTCATATTCACGGAATATTTCGTTGTTTTGTAGTGCAGGCTTTCTAATTGCAAATTCTTTTAACTTTGTTTATCATGGAAGCTTTTTATTTCATCTTGAAATTTCAAACCTAATTTTGCTGGATGTAGGCTTCTTGGTTGGCATCCATTTTCTTTCAGAGCTTGGTATATGTTATCCCAGGACCTCCTAACTTTGAGGTTCTGGGTTGAGAAATCAGCTGAGATCTCCCTCCTCTCCCTTCTTGCTTTTCTTGCTCCTCCTCCTATACATAATAATTTCTCTCGCAGTCTTTAAAATTCTGTCCTAATTCTGTATGTTTGTCACCGTCATTATAACGTGCCTTGGTATGGGTCTGTTGCAATTTTGTACATTCAGGGGCCTGCAAGCCTCTTGCATTTGATTTTCCATTTCATTCTTTAGCTTTGGGAGATTTTCTGATATTATTTCATTGAAAAGATTGTGCATTTAGTTGGTTTGTACCTCCGTGCCTTCGTTTAGCCTGATAAATCTTAAATTTGGTCTTTTCATGTTATCCCATAGTTCTTGGAAATCCTGTTCATGGTTTCTTAACATCTTCTCTCTGTGGTAAACTCTGTTTTCAAGATTATATATTTTGTCCTCATTGCCTGAGGTTCTGCCTTCTAATTGGTCCAGTCTGTTGGTGATGCTTTCTATTGAATTTTTAACTTGGTTTATTGTTTCCTTCATTTAGAGGATTTCTGCTTGTTTTTTTCCCTCCAGAATTACTCTTTACTGATATGAACTTTCACTACCTGTATTTTCTGATTTCATTCCTTATACCACCTATTACTTCACAGACCAGTTTAACCATGTACATTCTAAACTTCTTCTCTGACATTTCTTCCACTGTGGTGTTGATAGATTCTGTTACGGGAATACCTTGGTTTGTTTGGGGCAATTCGTTCCCTTGCCTTGTAATGTTGTTTATGTGTCTACCCATTTAACAGTATGGATCTGAGCCAGTAGAGTTTCTACCCTGTGGACTTATAGTGTACCTGGTTTCCAGTAACTCACTATTAGGGGGAGACAACAACCACCACCAATGCAAACAATATACATCATTAAACTAAATAATTCCTACTATGACATCTACAATGTTATCACAATAAACAGAAATGATATGATCATTTATTGCCTATAATAGAAACAGCATGTTTGCAAAATTGTTTACAATTTCAAATGGTGGACAAAGAACAGAAGTGATACAGGATGTGATGATTATGAGGGAGGAAGAGAGAAGATAGAAAAATAAAGGAAGAGTGAAAGAGAAACCAAGACACTGGCTGTTAGCAGAAGAAAAGAGAGAATCAGGGAAACAGGTAGGAGGTGTCTTGGTCTGGATCTATGACCAAGAATTGCTGAGCTCAGACTAATTTATCTAGGTAGATTCGTGGGGTGAATCACCAGCCTCACAACAGGATGGATTTTATAAGCTTTAATATGAGACAATATAACAAAGCAAGCAACAGTTACACTTTGCAATATTGAATATTGTATATAATGAATCAATAATATAGAAGAACAGAAAGAGAGAGAGCGGCTCCAGCCCAATAAGTATTCATCAATCAACACCGGATAATACAACACAGGTTTGCAAGTACACTCAACGCATCATCATTACCTCCAACACCCAGCCTTGGGTAAAATAAGCAACACCAAGAATGGGGTAGACACACAGGTAAGAGTCTTCCTCCTCAAAGCACCATCATCACCTTCAGAGTCTTT
>PVHX01018999.1:0-35483 GCA_004024805.1 Geosciurus inauris
GGGGTCGTGAGATGGCAGTGAATGGTTGCAAAACACTTTGATGCCAGGATGAAGCTGAGGCCCTGGGGTCAGGCACTCTGTTTGGGATCGTGAGTGTCCCTCTTCTAGCCTCAGCTTCCCACCTGCCGAAACGCAGCTAAGGGCTCGCTGGACACCAGGTACTGGCCTAGGCACTTAGGCACTTTAAGTCGTTTGATTCCCTGAACAGGCCTCTGAGATGAGCAGACTGAGGCACAGAGAGATTAAGTGACTGGCACAAGGTCGCCCAGCTAGGAAGTTGGGGAGGGAGGATTTAAAGCCAGTCTGTGCTCTTCATTTCCCGTTCTTACCCCATCGGGATGACCGGTCCCTCGTAAGGCCCAGTGTGTAGAAACCATTCAGTGAACATCAGTTGCTATATTACTAATGTTGTTCTGCTCCCTGTCTGTCTGTCTGTCTATCTACGCTCCTGCCTGCCGCTCTCCCCACCCCCGCCCTGCACTGCCGAGCAGCAGGCAGGACCTTGGGGTCAGTCAGGGCCCTGCTCCCTCCGGGTGCCCTCTCCCTCCCGGTGCCCATGGAACCTGGGCAGCGCTTCCTCCTCTGAACCTCAGTTTCCCTGCCTGCTCTTGGCTGGGTTTGGGCTACAGCGTGATTTTTGTCCACCCTGAGGCGATGTGGCTTTTTTGTTTGTAAGCGAGTCACCATCCAGACATTTCAAGAGAAAGATTTTGATTTCTCACACCTCTTGGAAACCGAGGAGCTTGGTCTGAAGCTGCCCCTGGGGTGTGCTGGCCTCTCCTGGTCCCCGGCAGTCCCTGTCTTTCCACGTGGTCACGTGCATGGCCTGACTGGCCCCAGGGCCTCCTTCCGGGCTCAGATGGCCTGGGGCCTGCCTGATGTCACTGGAACAACAGTTCCACTGCTGTAAAAACAACTTTTTTTTTTTAAATCACAAATCTTGATGTTTTCCAAGAGCGCTTTTGCTTGGCCTGTCTAGGCCATCGGAGGTTGTCTGAGGCCCCCCGATGCTTGTCTGCCACCATAAACTCCTCAAAGGGGAGTTTGTCCCTATTCCACACTCTGGGTCCCCGAGTCCCATCCTCCCTGGTTCAGGTCCCTGCCTAACTTGCAGGGAGACATTTGGGACTGACCAAGCCCCTCTGCATGAGTCTCAGCAGGCAGGCATGGGCGATCCCATGTGTCCCACACAGCTACTGGGACCTGTCCCCTTCCCTGTTCCATCCTCACAAGCTAAGGGAGGCATTTGTCACCCAGCTCCCCATTTCCCAGAAGCTGAGGCTGGGGGTTAGCAGTCAGGTCGCTTTCCTGAGGTCACGCAGGCCTGTCGGGACAGCACCTGGATTCTTTTATTCCCCGCCACCCGCTACCCCACATTCCTGTGCACGCGTATTACCATCGTACATAGTGGTGGGATTCGTTGTTGCACACTCAAACGTGCATGCAATGTCACCATGTAATTTGGCCACTGTGACTCCCAGCACCGCCTGCTCCCTCCCCACCTCCCACACCCTGGTCCCTTTCCTCTGTTCTCCTGACCTCCCTTTGATTCCATGAGATCTCCCCCCACCTTTCTTGCCCTCTTTTCTCTCTAGCTTCTGCATATGACATGTGACCTTTGACCTTCTGAGTTTGGCTTATTTCACCCAAGAGCGTTCTCCAGTTCTATCCATTTTCCTGCAAATGGCATAGTTTCATTTTCCTTTGTGGCTGGATAAAGCTCCATAGTGTATGTGGACCACATTTTCTTCATCCATCCATCCATGGACCGACGCCTGGCTGGTTCCACAGTTTGGCTACTGTGAATCGCAGCCCGGGGATTCTAACCCAATCCGTCCAGCTCTGGAGGCTGCCTGCCTGCGGGCGCCACGCGCACATCCATCCCGTAGCTACACAGCAGCGATGCCTCCCCCAGCATGAGCATGCCCTGCCATGCCCTGTGCACCTGGCACTGGGCCTTGGACCACCCGGCACTCAGGTGCTTGTTGAATGAGGACGTGTGGGGGGTCCCAGCCACAGGCGGGTGTGGGATTGAAGAAGGTCGCAGTCTTCTGGAGTAGCGTTCCAGGAGAGGCATAAATGGCAAGAGGAGTGAACCACACTCCCGACCTGAGATGTTGACCCAGGAAGTTGGGTCTAGTGCCTCTCCAATCTTCCTGTGCACACAAAACTCCCGAGATCTTTCATAGTGCAGGTTCTGATCAGCAGGTGTGGAGCCAGGCTGAAGATTGTTTCCAGGAGCCCCTGTGACTATTTGTGCAAGGACCATATTTGAAACAGGACCTAGATTAGAAATTGATGGATTTCTACATATGGGACAGACAGAGCTGGCCCACCTTCCGTTTTTATAAATAAAATTTTATTGGAACACAGCCTGTTTACTATGTTTTCTCTATGGCTGCTTCTGTTCTATGATAGCACCATTGAATACAGTAGACCTCCCATCTGTGGTGGTTTCATTTTCTGTTTTCAGTTACCCTGTGTCAACCATGGTCTGAAAATACCAAATGGAAAATTCCAGAAATAAACACTTAAATTAGGCACCCTTCTGAGTAGTGTGATGAAAACAATGAGCCTTCAGAACATGAATCACCCCTCTGTCCACTGTATCCACCCTGTATATGCTGCCTGCTCATTAGTCATTTAGTAGCCATCTCAGCTGTCAGATCCACTATTGGGGTATCACAGTGCCTGTGTTCATGTAACCCTTGTTTTTACTTGGTAATGGCCCCTTAGCACAAACTTTTATTACAGCATGTTGTTCCATTTTATTATCAGTTGTTAATCTACTGGGTCTAATTTATAAACTGGACTTTATCACATGTATATATAGAGAGGAAAAAACATGCTATATATAGGATTTGGTGCTAGCCATGGCTTCTGGCATCCACTGAGAGTCTTGGAACATATTCCCTTACAAATAAGGCAGGGAGCTACTGTAGTTATGAAGAGACCGTCAAATGCACAAAACTAAAAATATTTATTGTACGGCTTTTCACAGAGAAGTCTGTCAACCCTTGCTCTAATCATCTCTTGAGTTCATTCAAGTTATAAAATCTTGTGGCTTGGTGAGTTTTCAATGGTAATAAAAATATGAATGATGGTACTCAATGTCTGAGTGCCTCCTGAGTACTTAGTTCTTCAGGTTTTTCCTGAGCTCGCAGGTGGCTCTGCTGTCTGCATTGCACAGGGAAGAGTATCAGGGTCACTGGCTCAGAGCCCGTGGACCAGTGAGTAGCTGAGACTGATCTGGCCAGGCCATCTGATTTGTGTTGGGCAGCAGCTTCTGCCAGAAATGTTTTCTGAGCCCAGAGAGAGTTTTGTTTTCTGTTTGAGAACACAGGTGCCTTCAATTTCTTCATTCACCCATTCTCTCATTTAGTGCACAAACCCCCATGCTGACCGCGCTGGGAGTTTGGGGGCCGTGCTGTGTCTTGAGAAGATATGGAGATTGTAATGGGGGTCCCAGCCCTGCATGCTCCAGGGGAAACAGGGAGACCACGCAGGGAGCTGGCACCTTGGGGCTGCTGCTGTAAGGATGGGAGGCAGTCAGAGAGGGCTTCCTGGAGGAGGCTGCAGAGTGTGCCCGGAGGGGTTGGCCAGGGAGAGGACACAGGCCCGGGAGTTAGGAGAGGTGAGGCAGTGTGGCCTAGTGGGTTTGGCAGAGTTCATGGTGCAAACTGTGCTGGGCGGCAGGGGACAGGCGTCACAACTAGAGGTCAGGGAGAGGAAGTCTCCCTAGAGCCGCTAGCGCCAGGCCAGGGGCCTGGGGTTTTGCCCTGGAGGCCTCTCTTGCTGTGTGCGGTGCTAAATTGCAGGAAGAGGGTTTTCCTGCCACCCTCTAATGACTTCCCAGGACAGGGTCTCTGTAGGGTGCTGTTGGGTCTGGAGCCTGTCTCTGTCTCCCAGAAGCTGCAGCAGCAGAAGCCTGGGCCTGGAGGCTGACGCTGCTTCCTTGGGGTTCATCTTTGTAGTGACTTTGTAATTAGGGCCCTTTGTTTCCATTGAAGCCGGTGGATTATGGTTTCCTTTGAAAATCTGTTTTAAAAATAATGAATCCATTTAACAAAAATAAAGAGTAAAGAGGGTTCTGGAGGCAGCTGGCATTCAGAGGGTGGTCCTCCGCAGGTGGTGCCCTGGGAGCCCGAGGCAGGCCACTGGGGCTCTGGGTGGGGCCAGCAGGGACCTTGGTGAGGATGCCCCGCCCCCTCGGCCCAGGAGCCTGCCTCGGGTGAGGGGGCGGGGCTCTGCCACCTAGGGCCTGGTGGAGCGGCCCCTGTGTGTGTGCCTTGGCCCTGTTTCTCCTGTCCCTCTGTCCCTCTCTCCTTTCCACCCCTCTCCCCATCTCTGTCACCCCTGTCGTCTGTCTCTGTTGACCTTCATCTCTATCTTGACCTGGCTCTGCCACCCCGCGGGTCTTCATGGCCTGTTCCTCCTCTCCTTCCTCCCCACCCACCCGCTTCCCCTTCCGCCCGCCCCTCCCCGCCCAGCCCTTCCTTTCTGTATTAGAAACCCCATCCCTCCTCCTTCCTTTGGCTCTAAGTGGCATCCTGCCACAGCACATGCAGACCCTCACGGTGTCCCGGGATGGGGTCAGGCGCCCCCGGAGGTGCGCAAGGAGGCAGCGTGGCTGAGGCCGAGGTGAAGTCTGGGGCTGAGGAGGCCCGGGTTCTGCCTCCGTGTGCCAGGGCCTCCCTCCCCTCCTGCCCCAGGCCCTGGGGAGGAAGAGGAAGCCTAGGCGGGGCCGAGGGCCACAGGATGCTGCCGGGTTTGGTTTGGGGCCGCGGCAGGCAGTGTGGCCTGTACAGCCCGCAGCCCCCCAGCCCCCCAGACTGCGTACTTTCATTGTTGGCCAAGAGGCGTTTGGGGGATGGAGAAGCAGGCTTGGAAATGGGGTCCGGCTCCTCCTTTTGGCTGATGGGAAAGCCGAGGCCCTGAGAGTGCAGGCGAGGTGCTGAGCATCAGACCTGCAGCGCTGGGGTGCACAGCGGAGTCTGGATCCCCCACCCCGTCCCGTGTGCTCCGGCTGGGTGGTGGGCGCTGGGATGTCCCTCTGCGCATGCTCTGAAATCGCCCTCCCGGGACGCAGAGACTCCCCCCAACTGCTGGGGACTTAGCTCTGCCTCGCCGCGGACCTCGGGGCCTCCAGTACCTTCCAGGGCAAGCACAGTCCCGAGGGTGCAGAGACCTCAGGCCCCCACGCTGTCTCGCCTCTGCTCCCGGAACCCCCCGAACTTCCCACTGCAGCGCCTGCTTTTGCAGAAACCTGAGTTGAGATGCGCTGTGGCGGGGTGACGCGCAGCTTCAAGCCTCCGCCCTGCTGTGAGGCGGCAGGCGAGGACGGTCCCTCCCTCGGCCTCAGTTTCCCCATCCATGAAGTGGGTCGGTAGCGGCGCTGTCCGCCGTAGACCCCTCGTGAGGATTCAATGAGCTAATACACTTCAGGTGTCTGTTAGGGAAGGCTCCACGGCCCACCGGGCTGCCCGTTTGCGCCTGGGGCTCCCCTAACAGGTGTGAGCGGGTAGCCACATCCCGCCCCCAGGTTCAGGGCTAGGTGTTGCTATTAAGCGGCCTTTGATTTCTTTGCGTCTTCGTTTTAAGTGGACGTGAGCATTTCTTCCATGACTTTCTCTCTTCAGTTTCCTCGCCTGGGAAATGGATCATCCTGGAACTACCTGCGGGGCCTCGGGAGGGGCCTCGGGAGGGGCCTCGGGAGGGGCCTCGGGAGGGCTCATCCCGGCCTCCTGCACATATGGAGCCTCCTGTGTTTGCCGTCGCGTGCAGGGCACTAAGATCCAGCAGGGGCAAGACACACCCCGTCCCCACCCTGGGGAGCTGAACTTTAGGAAAGATGGGTGTGAAGAGGAAGTGTGCAAGTGACAGATAGTGTCACTGTCCCTGGTGGAGGGACAGCAGGGAGGGGAAGGAAGTGGCCATGGGGAGCACGGGGCCTGGTCTTGCATGTGGGAGCCTTTGCTCTGGTAGCTCCGTGATCGCTGTGAAATGACCCTAGCCATCGAGGGTGGGCGATGAGGAGGGGCCCTGGGGCGGAGCAGGGGGGTCAGCCACCGCACAGGGAGCAGCAGGCCCTTGGTGTCAAGGTCAAGGTCACCACAGCCATGTTGACTGGCGCCCTTGTGTGCACCTGTGCTGTGCCCGGGGCTTACTGGGTGCAGCTTCCTCTCCCCTAGGGAGGTGCCTTCCTGTCCCCTGAGCAAGAACAATTAGAGGAGGGGAGGCTTATTAGGGCTCACGTTCCAGGGGTCTCAGTCCCTAGACGGCTGACCATTGCTGGGGCCAGGGTGAGCAGCGTATTGTCGGGAGGTCCCAGTGGAGGAGAGCTGCCTGGCTCATGGAGGAGTCAGGAACAGAGGGTGGGGAAGGGGCCGTAGGGCTGCTGTGAGCCCCCTCCTCCGGCCCCGCCCCGCCCACCTGCAGTTCCCACCCATCCAAGCCGGTGTGCACTGATGAGGTGACGCTGTCCTAATCCAGTCGTCTCACCCGCCCAACGTTCCTGCACTCACAGGAGCCTCTGGGGCCACCACATATCCACACCATGACACTGGCCACCCAGGAAGCCTCCTGAGAGTGGGTGGGAACAGGCGGCTCCCCTATCTGCCGCCTTCCACATCAGAAGGTGGGAGGCGACTCCTGGGGCCCCGGAGCCCAGGTCCTGGACGGGGAGGCCCCGGGGTGCGCCTCTCTGCAGGGAGCAAGGGCTCAGTTTCTCCCTCCTGGTTTTGCTCTCCTGGTTTTCCTCCTCTTCACTTGGGACCAAGGACACGGAGAGCCCAGGAGAGGAGGTGGTGAGGATTCCCAGGACGTGGGGCTGTCCCTGCCCCGCCAGCATCTCTCAGATACCTCTGGCCATTCCTGAGCAGACAGGCGCCTTCAGGAGCCTCTGCCTCTTGTGTGAGCAGACAGGCGCCTTCAGGAGCCTCTGCCTCTTGGGACCTGTTGAGGCCCCAGGGAAAGCGTTGACCGGAGACCTGAGGGCGTGGGAAGAAGGTGGCCTCCGAGTCAGCCACACTGAGACCTGGGGCCGGACGCCTCCTCTCCTCAGCTTCCTGCCCACAAAGCAGGGACCGTCTTGGCGACCTTCTTGTTGGTGTCGCCTGCTTTACACATGCACCTGATTGTTACAGATGTGCCTGATTTTTATAGATGCCGCCATGTGGCACCTGACACCTAGCGACCGTCTTCCCAGCAGAGCGGCTTCTGTCATTCCTCACCCATTTCACAGATGAGGAAACCCAGGCTTCTTGGCAGTGGCCTGGCAGGTCTGGCAGAGCCCAGGCCTCTGAAGGCCTCCGTCTGTCCCTGCCGCCCGCTCCCGGGGCTCCCCTGTGGTTCGTTAGGGTTTCTTACTCTGAGCAGCTCTTGAAACCTCTGAGAATCTTGCTTTTCCTGTTTCCAGGAGGAGATGAGGAGGAGAGTCCTGATTTGTCCAGGAAGGGGAGCGGAGGGGAAGACACGAGCCACAGGAACCCGGGGTCCCAGGGGTGCTACCCCAGCACTGGGCTGATAAATCACACTCTTAAACCCACCTGAGCCCTGCCCCCCTCCGTAGTACACCCCAAACATCACAGGATGAAAACCTCATGCCTCTGGCACAGAGCACAGGGAAGGTGGCCTTCTTGGACCCCCTTCCAGCACTGTATCCAGCAAGTATCTATTACCTGCTCTCTTTGTTCTTGGCCAAGGATTTTCACGTCCAGGCCCTCAGCTATTGAAAAACATCCACAGCAGAGAAGTAGGCGGCAGTGTAATTTTTAAAAAGCCATAGCCGGGCGCGGGTGGCGCACGCCTGTAATCCCAGCACTTAGGGAGGCTGAGACAGGAGGATCGCGAGTTCAAAGCCAGCCTCAGCAATGGCGAGGCGCTAAGCAACTCAGTGAGACCCTGTCTCTACATAAAACACAAAATAGGGCTGGGGGTGTGGCTCAGGGGTCAAGGGCCCCAAGTTCAATCCCCAGTACCAAAAAAAAAGCCATAAACTGCTGTAGGGGGTGGGGGGAGGAGGAGGTTAACCAAAGATTGTCTAAGCCAAAAAATTTCCGATAACCTTCTGACCTTTTTGTAAAAATATTCTGGAGTCAGCTTTCTGTGTTGAAACTCAAATCTACTTCCTGGGGGCAGGAGTGACAGTGTTTGGCAGATCCTGGTCATCGCTGTAATTCTTCAAAGAAGACTTTGAGCTTTGTCAGGACCGTTTTTGTAAAAATCATGCTGGGGCCTGGGAGAAGACCTTTGGAGTGATCAACATGCTCAAATCAGTGAACCTACTGTGTGCCTGCATTAGGCAGGCTGTGAGGAGAGTGATCCTAATTCAAAACAACTTAAGTTAGAGAAGAAAACGATTTATTAGTTCTAATAAATGGAAAGTCCAAACACATGCCACCTTCAGGTATAGCTATATGCAGGTGCTCCAGCGTATACTGTCTTAGATGTGCGTTTTTCCGTGGTGGTTTCACTCTCAGGAATGCTCTGCCCAGTAAGAAGCTCCAGGTGTTTAGCGGTCTCCACTAGAGGAGAACCATTTTCTCAGTCTTTCTTGAAAATCCTGGGAATTATGTTTGCCCGCTTAGAGTCTTGTGCTCATCTATGAATGTCTAAACCGTCTAACCAGCCAGACCTTGGCCGTGGCCCTTGGGCATGGGGTCAACCCCATTCTGGTCACAGGAACTGATCCAAGAAGACTAGAGACCAAGTCCTCCACAGGCAGGCTGACAGAGGCCCGCAGCAAAGGTGGGGTAGACATGAAAGAACAGGGCAGGATTCCTCCCCAGAGCAGAGAGCACAGGCAGGAAGTGGCATCGAGGAGGCATTTGTCCTGCTCTGATGTGCTGTCATGGTCTTAGCTGCTCTCCTGTGTCGCAGATGAGGAAAACGAGGCCCAGAGAGGCTGAGTGTTTTGCCAAAGGTTACACAGCTGTTAGGTGGAGAATTCAATCTCAGGTCTTTTTTCCCATAAAACCTATTCTCTTTCCACCCCTCACTCCTTGATATCTGAAGAAGCTTATGAATCAGCGAGGCAGCCCCTCAAAATAAAATATGAATACCTGGGGGTGTGCTGGGTTGTGAAACGTGGGAGTCCAAAGAAAGAAGCGTAAAAAAAAGGCAGTTTGTGAGACATTGGTAGGGGTTGCTTAATCTAGCTGAGGTCGAGGGGAGGCTTTCTAAAGAAGAGGAGGCTGAGGACATAGCACGCACATCAAGATAAGGCAGGGGGAGGGTACATACAGCTGGTTGGGACTCAATTAGCAGAGATGGAAACCCAGCTTCTGTGGAATTCAGCATAAAAGTAAACTTATTGGTTCCTGTAATCAAACATCCAGGGATGGCATCAGGCATGGCTGGATCCAGAGGCCCAAGCAGCAGCAGGGCTTTCTGTCTCCATCTCTTGGCTCTGCCTTCCTTGGCTTGGCTTTGTTCTCAGGCAGGAACTGCAGATGCCGATTAGAGCTGGCCCCACGTCTCCAGTTCCCAACTGGCTGCTCCTGAGGGAGGCGGGAGCCATGGAGGATTCGGAGCTGAGGACCCGACTTTGGTTTTCAGGCCACTCTGGTTGCTCATAGAGCATCGACTGGGGAAATGGGGGGAGTCAGGGAGGACAGCGAGGAGTCAGATGGCCAGAGGCCAGGGCTCACTGCCGGCTTGGCCTGGGGTTGGGGAGAGAAGAGGAAAAGTGTGAAAGCTGCCTTCATGATGTTTGGCCTGAGCACCAGAAAGTGGAGGTGGCTCCAGCTCAGGTACCCAAGGGGACGCCCGGGGCAGGTGGTCGACCCCTGGCATCGGCACCTGCAGGGAGCCTCCCAGGCTCCGGGCTTGTGGGCAGAGCAGCCCAGACAGGAGCCGCACACAGAGCCCCTGACACCTGAGCCCGAGTGGCTGGCCGGCCCTGGCCCCACGTCAGGAAAAAGCCTGCCGGTGTTCCTGCGTGGGGGCGGCAGAGGAAGGCAGGCAGACGGTGGTGGCCTCCGATCCCCGCCGCCCCCGCCGGCTGCTGGTTTATGGAGTGTGAGTCGGGGGTCTGCGCCAGGAGCTGGTGTGGGTGGCATCATCAGAAGCCACGTCTCTGTTCACCTTTAAGTGCCCGGCCCTGGAGCACCCGCCGCGCAGTGTGGGTGGAGGAAATGAATGGGGACTTGTGTGTTCCCTTGTGGTGGCCCGGGAGGGTGTGCGGGTGGCAGCAGCCCTGGGCAGCAGCACCGGTCCCCAGTGTCTGACAGAGTGACGCTTTAAGACTGTTTTGATTGAAGTTGAAACACAGGCAGAGAAGCCCAGCCAGAAGACACATGTGTCCAGGTGCCCAGCACTGGGCAGAACGGCCACCCTGGCCCCCAGGGGGACTGCCACCGTGGCCTCCCGGCCAGGACTAATTCTGCCTGCCCGTCCTTCCTAGATGAGGGACCACACATTCGGGGCCTGTGTGGACTTCTCTGCAGGACCTGGTGTCTGTTGTGTGAGGCTCAGTCCCGTCCTCTGTCCTGGCTGGCTGGCAGAGGTGCGTCTATTTTTATTGACTGACACATTCTCTTGTGGATGGGAGTCTGGGTGGTCTCTGGTGGAGGACTATTGTCAGCGGGGTGCTGATAAATTTCAACATGTCCCCTTTGGGTACAATCACTGGATTCATTGAGAATTATCTGAAGAGCCAGGCACAGTGGCCCACGCCTGTCATCCCAGTGGCTGGGGAGGCTGAGGCAGGAGGATTGCGAATTCAAAGCCAGCCTCAGCAATGGCGAGGTGCTAAGCAACTCAGGGAGACCCTGTCTCTACATAAAACACAAAATAGGGCTGGGGATGTGGCTCAGTGGTTGAGAGTCCCTGGGTTCAATCCTAAGTACCAAAAAAAAAAGAAAGGATTTTCCAAAGAGATGGGACCAGGGTTACCCTCCCACCAGCAGAGCTTGGAAGTTCTGGTTGCATCACACCTTTGCCAATGATTGCTATTGTGTTTTATTTTATTTTGGGTAGATCCTACCAGGTACTTCTGATTTATTTCCCTGATGGATGATGAGATCACACACCCTTTCTTGTACTTCTTGACCATTGGGATAACCTCCTTTAGGAAGTATTTCTTCAGAATAGCCCACGTGTCTATTGCACTGTTTGCCCCCCCCCCCGTTTTTATTGATTCCACAGAACTCTTTATATATTATGGACACAAATATCTTGTTAGACATGTATTACAATTATCCTCTTTTGTGTGGGATTTCATTATGACCATTGAGAGAAGGAACTGGGAGTTTTGAGCCTCAGAATGATTGATTGGAACACAAGGCAAGCACTCCACCTGTGTGGGCCTCGGCTTCCCTCTCAAAACCCTGTAGGGTGTTAGCCCATTGCCTGGCATGCAGACGAGACCGTGGCATTTATTAGCACCTTTGCTGATACAAGAAAGCCTTGAACTAAAGACGGACAAACTGACCCAAGGCAGCATTTCAATCTGCCATTCATGTTTCTCAGATTGATTCTGCAAAGATCTATTAAGTACCTGCTGTATACCAATCTTGAGGCTAGGCATTGAGCATACAGTAGTTCCTATGCTTGAGGGGAGCTGAAGCAGGATGGGTGCAGGTGCTCTGAGGGCCCAGGGGAAACTCTGACCAGGCTGGGGCACCATGGAAGGCTTCCCGGGGGAGGTGGCACATGGTGGGGCCTTGCAGTATGGCCAGTGGCTGAGAAACCAAGCTTTAAAGTTTAAAATTTAAAACAGACTCAGTTCCATTTTTAGAAACCTTTTAAGCAACCATGGAACCATTTGTGTGAGTACACTTTTTCAACTAAGCCTTTAAAAATCTAAGAACAGGCTGGGTGCGGTGGCACACACCTGTAATCCCAGCGGCTCGGGAGGCTGAGACAGGAGGATTGCAGTTCAAAGCCAGCCTCAGCAATGGCGAGGTGCTGAGCAACTCAGTGAGACCCTGTCTCTACATAAAACACAAAATAGGGCTGGGGGTGTGGCTCAGTGGCCGGGTGCCCCTGAGTTCAATCCCTGGTACCCACCCCCCAAAAAAGAAATCTAAGAATCAATTAGGTATTTCCACTGAAGATTTAGCCTCCTAATTGAGATATGTAGAAAACAGAAGATATATCTCAGATTTCAAAGATGAGGTACTTAAAAACTTAAAAAGCAGGGCTGGGGTTGTAGCTCAGTGGTAGAGCAATTGCCTCACAGGTGTGAGGCACTGAGTTCGATTCCCAGCACCACATAAAAATAAATAAACAAAACAAAGGTATTGTGTCTATCTACAACTAAAAAAATATTTTAAAAAAGTAAAATAGGAGCTGGGACTGTAGCTCAGCGGTAGAGCGCTTGCCTCGCATGCGTGAGGCCCTGGGTTCGATCCTCAGCACCACATACAAACCAATAAAATAAAGACATTGTGTCCATCTACAACTAAAAAATATATATATATTTAAAAAAAAAAGTAAAATAGCTCAGTAAGATCTGATTAATGATAACATGTTTATGTGTTGGGTTAAAAACTTTAAGGTACGGGCTGGGGTTGTGGCTCAGTGCTGGAGCGCTTGCCTTGCATGTGTGAGGCACTGGGTTCGATGCTCAGCACCACATAAAAATAGTGTCCATCTGCAACTAAAAAGATATTTTTTAAAAAAATTTAAGTTAGGCTGACTGCTTTAATGTAGCTGCTAGAAAGTCGAGACTTCCATGTGTGGCTCGTGTGGATTTCTATATTTCCTGGCACTGTTGTGACGAGGAAGGAGCTGAGTGTCGTGGACGGGTCCTGGCGGGGGCGCCTTAGCAAGGTCTCTGGTAGATGGGGCAGATGGAATCACAGGAGAGAGGGTGACCTGGAAAGTCTGAGCTGCAGCCATTGAGAAAATTCCTGCCGCTCCCCAGAGGAGCAACCAGCCAGGGCCCAGGGGAAGGAGGAGCCCGTGCCTTGGGCAACTCCAACCCAGGCTGACCTGTCCTTTAAAGAGGTGTCACAGCCAGCAACCAAGACACTGGGCCACTGCCAGCTCCTGGTGGTCGCTTTTCCAGACTCCTGCCAGCTGGAGCCGGACCCTCACCCCACCCTGGCTGCTTCTGCTCCCTACTCAGGTTCAGTGTACCTCCTTCCTGGCCAGTCCTCCTCTTGGTTACTTACCAGCTGTGTGACCTCGAACAAGTGTCTTTCCCCCTCTGGGGGCTTTGCAGGGCCTCCCCCATGTTGCACCTAGTGCTTGGAAGGAGCCGCAGGTGACAGGTGTTTCCCGGCTGGGTTTAGTTTCAGGGAGTCGGGGTGGAGCCCAGCAGGGGGATGCATGTGTTCCTTTCTGTGCGCAGGGACTTCCCCTCTCTAGTTTTTTTGTCCTAGTTTCACTGCTGAGAAGCTGAGGTTCAGAGAGGTGAGGCAGCTTGCCCAGGGTCACACAGCTCCGCGGAAGCAGAGCTCAGGTGAGCTGTGCTGACCTATGGGTCTGAAGCCACCCACCTCTGAGCCTCAGCTTTCTCACCTGTCAGGTGGGGTGCATAGCAGTGCGGATCACAGCCTGCTGCCGTGAGCTGCCGAGGCCAGCCGGGCACCAGGCAGGCCCTCTGCCGACTGGCCGGTGTGTGAGTTGTCACTCCGCCCGCTGCGGGAGCGCCGTGGGCCTGTTTTCCAGGAGAGAAGACTGAGGTGCAGGTGTGCGCCTCCTGACAGAGGGCTTGCTCCTGGGGAGCCCCTTCTCCTAGGGGCCCTGCTGTGCATGGCCCTGTGCCGGGCCAGGCCTCCTTCCCGCTTGACTGGACACGAGGGCGCAGCCAGGGGTGGCACGCCCTGGTCCAGCCCTCTGAGCCGCCCCCTGCCCCGGAGCCCTCCGTCCCTGGCTAGGTCACTGCCACCTTCCACCTCCTTGCTCCAAGCAGCTCCTGCCAGAAGAGCCAGGCAGGAAGCGGCAGGGACGACGCAGCGCGGGGGCGGCCCTCGCGGTCCCTGGCCCTGGGCGCTGGCTGCCCAGACGCCTCGCTCAGACCCGATCTCCACCTCGGGAAAATGAGAGGAGACGCCAGCTTGGCCAGCGCAGCGCCCCCTGACCATGCCAAGTGGGTGCCTGGGGGCTCGCAGGCGGCTGCGGGCGGGCCTTGGTGGGTGCGCGCAGGGTCCCGAGCGCCTGGGCGCCGTCCCTAGCTGCCGACCTTCAGTGGCTGCGCAGAGCGGGCCACCGTGGGCGCAGGGATGCCCATCCGATGGGAGCCACTGTGCCGCTTGCTAGACGGTGGCGAGGCTCCAGGGCACCTCGCTGGGGCAGGGAAGGCATGCTCCCTGTGACAGGCGTGTCCCCCCAGGTGTCTGTGGGGAAGTCCTGGCTGGGTAGAGTGTGCCGGCCGCAAAGGTGCGGGGAAGCAGAGTGGCGGGGGGAGGGGCCGTGGAGGGTGGCAGGGCCCCCCGGGCTTGCCTGGTTGCTAACTGGGTGGCCGGGGTGAGCGTGTGGCAGGTGCTCAGGAGGTGTGTGCCTGGAAAGGGGACAGGGCTCAGCCTCACCCGGGGCTCTTGGAGGGTGGCCCTGCGGGCATGTGGGCTGGATGAGTCTGGGGAGGGGGGTTGTGACAGCCAGAACTGTCCCAGATGTAGCTGATTGTCACCAGGGGAAACCTCCCCCTTGAGCCCCACGGAAGGGTGGGGGCCTAAGCAATCTGCGTCTGTGTGCGTGTGGCCTTGAATTCCCAGGAGCAGCAGGCTGGGGGCTCCTGCCCGCTCCCATCCCCGGGGCTCACCTTGGCTGGGCTATTGCTCCAAGGAGACTGCGCCTGCCTCCTTCTCTCTTTAACAGGGAGTGTTCTTTTGGGCGGTGTTGAGCAACTGGGACATTTTGAAATAGGAGCACATGAGGTCTGGGTTCTAGAGGACCTGGGGAAGTTGCCCCTGGGGCGTTTAGCCCCAGGAAGCCATTGCTGTTTTATTGGGGTACATCCTTCCAGCAGCCCCTAAGCATACAGGCAGTGAAGATCCTCTGCATGCGAGCAGACGAGCTCAGAGAGTGAAGGGACTTTCCCAAGGTCACACAGCACAGTAGAAGCTAAGCTTGAAATCAGTCTTCATGACTCTGCCTCCGCCTCCTTGTGGCTCCTTCCAGGCTCCTGGACCTCCTGGGACCGAGGCCACACCGGCTGCCTCAAGCCCCCCCAGCTTGTTTGCCTGCTTGGCATTTACAGTCTGGCACCCAAGGAGCAGGCAGAGCTGGAAGCAGCGGAGGTGGAACTGTGGCTGTGCCCAGCAGCCCTGGGAGGACTGCCAGGGACAGGAAGCCTGAGGGAGGACCTTGGCAGAGATGTTCTATAGATGGGCACTGGCTGCCAGCCCTGTGCAGCTTCAAAGTCCTGTTGCTCCTCTCCTGCTCAAGCACTTGCCGGCTGTCATGGCTCCCTAGTACCCAAATCTTATCTTCCTTCCTGTGCCTCCTGGGTTGGCATCCATGAGAGTGCTAAAATCCAAACGCAGGTTTAATCTCCCTTATCAAAAAATGCCTGCAACGGGATGTGTTTCAGATTTCTCTCTTATTTTTTTTCCAGATTTTGGAATATTTGCAGAGATTTTACTGATTGAGCATCCCTAACCCAAAACTCTGAAATCTGAAATGCTCCACAATTTGAAACTTCCTAAGGGTCATGTCAGTGCTCAGAAAGTTTCACGTTATTGACTTGAGGTTATATTGGGGACATTCCACCTGTGCTCATAGTAGTGACAGTGACAATGCCAGGAGCACACAGAGTGCCTCCGGTTCCCTGGCACAGTCCTGGCAGCTCTGCCTACAGCGTCTGTCCAGTCCTTGCCAGAGCCACATGGTGCTGCCGCTGGTTCCCATTTTACAGATGAGGAAACTGAGGCCCACAGAGGTCAAGTGCCCTGTCCAGGGTCCCATGGCTCACAGCCCAGCCAGGATCTGCAGTGACCCCAGAGCCGCCTCCTGCCTGAGCTGGTCAGGAGTGTCAACCAGCTCGAGGTTGGTGGCAGGAAGACCCTGGGCCTGTGACCTTGCCTGGCTTCTCTGCTTGCTCAGAGCCAGGCCGCGGCTAATGTAGCATTTTGGGGCTCAAAGCCACGCGGCTCTTCTAGAAACCACCTCCATTCCTCGCCCGGGTCTTTGATCTCACATCATGTCACCTTAGGAGATGGAGGACACAGGTGAGCACAGCTTGAAGCCCTGGTTTCCAGTTAGGGCGTTTCTCTCCTGAGACTTTTTGTTCCCCACACAGATAGTGGGATCAGATGGCTGCTTGCCACCTGGCGTCTTCCCCTCCCACCTTACCGGGGAATGAGACTCCTTTACAGGTACAGCGCCTTCGTGGTGGCGTCTGGGTTCATGGTGGCTGTGGGTGGGACGTGGAACTCGGGCCTAATCAGGGGGGATGAGAAGCGCCGCCAGCTGCCTGACCCTCCTGCCAGGTCCCGCCCGGAGCCCTTGACTGGGTCAACGCACAAACCTCGGAGGCTGGCAGTTCAGACTGTTTTACAGATGAGAAAACTGAGGCTGCCGACGCTCCCTTGTGGCTGGGCTCGAGGCTCGTCCCTGGCGGAGCCCTCTCAGCCCGGCTCCTCGAGCCCTTCCACCAGGCCACCGTGCTGAGAAGGCCCTGCCTGCAGGAGTTTGGTCAAACTGCCCGGGGTGCAGTCCAGACAGGCTCAGGGACCAAGCCTCTGGGGCACAGAGAGCTGAGTCCTCTCCAGTGGGGAGGGTACATGGGACACTCATGCTGGGGACAGGGTATTTAGAATGCCAGGTGCCCGCTGCCCACTGCTGCCACCCTGAGCCACCAAGCCCTTTGAACAGCATGGTGATGTGGGTTCCATTTTCAGGTGGAGACACTGAGCTTCAGAGAGGGGGTCACCTGTACTATGAGTCCCCGGCAGCTGGGGGCATTAGAGCACCAGGCCCCCACCTGTCCAGGGCATGGCATGACGGGAGCCTCCTGAGCACTGGGGACCTGAGGTGGTGTGTCTCGCTCCATCTGCCTGGCAACCTGGACGCGATGCTCCAGGGATGGTCCTCCCTGGACAGATGGTCAGCCACGCAGGCTGGGGCCGTGGCTCAGGGCTAGAGCACTGACCTGGCATGTGCACGGGCCGGGTTCCATCCGTAGCCCTGCAAAAGAAAAAAAATTAACAAACAAATAAGTAAAATGTCAGCCACAAACGCCTTCCTCAGGGGAACCTGTCATGGAGGGCCAGTTCAGGCGTCAAACCAGAGAAGGCTCTAGCTGCTCAAGTTGGTGCACCCCGGAGGCTGGAGATGGAGTCCGGGTCCTGGAAGCTGATCCCAGAGTGGCAGCAGAGGCCAGGTGCAGGGCGCCGAGGACTTGAACCTGCCTCACCTTCGTGTCGGGTCCGCAATGCTGCTCTCTGCTCTGCTCTTCCAGGCTGGCTGTCCCCAGGGGCCACAGACTTGGTGGTCTGCCATCTGTACAGACAGGGCCGAGTGTGCCCACCACCTCTCAGGGGACGCAGGGCATTCCCAGAGATGGGCCTTTGTCCCTGCAGGGACCCCTGCGTGTGCTGTGTGGCTCTGGACAAGGAACTGAGCCCCAGGTCCTCATCTGGCAGGCGGGACGTTTGTGCACCCCCCTCCTTTGTGGCTGAGAGGGTCAGATGACACTGTGGTTATAACGCCCTTGGCATGTTCAATGGTCACCCTTGGTTACCGAGGTTGACGGTTCACCAGTGACTGCTGCTGTCTGCTGGAGACAGCCCCGCAGGCTCTGTTGCATAGATAAGGGAACCAAGGCCCAGGGACGCTGGACAGGTTGCCCCGAGCTGCATAGCCAGGGAGCGGAGGTGAATCCAAGCCCAGGGCACCCGCCACAGCCCTCGCTGTCCGGGGTGAGCATTACCTGATCTGCAGCCTTGCTGCTGAAGTGTACTGGACCACCTTACAGATGAGGAAACCGAGGCCCACAGAGTGGACGTGGTGCTGCAGGGCTTCTGGGGCAGAGGCGGGTGCACACCCAAGCCAGCTGCCCCTACACCCAGGGCTCCATCCTCCTGCCTGGGCCTCTCCTGGGCCTCTCAGTTGACAGACTGAGACAGGGAGCCTCCTTCCGCTTCCTCAGGGGCCGTGTGTATGGGATCTGTGGCGAAGGTCACCCTCCCTGCAGTCCCTGCTGTCCTATAAACACCCAAGGCCACTTGCTGGACGCGATGGGGCTTGAGTGGCAGGCGTGTACCCTGCACAGTCACTGCTGCCATCTACGTCTGCTTCTTACAGTAAAACTGAAGCAGCCAAGCCATGCTCGGAGTCTGCCAGAGTACCAGGGATTGGATCCAGGGGCACTTAATCACTGAGCCACATCCCCAGCTCTTTTTTGTATTTTATTTAGAGACAGGGTCTCACTGAGTAGCTTAGGGCCTCACTAAGTTGCTGAGGCTGGCCTCTAACTTGCGATCCTCCTGCCTCAGCCTCTCAAGTCCCTCCACTCTTTTTTTTTTTTTTTTAAACATTTATTTATTTTTTTAGTTGTAGGTGGACAGAATATCTTTGTTTTTATGTGGTGCTGAGGATCGAACCCAGTGCCTCACGCGTGCTAGGCAAGGACGCTACCACTGCGCCACAATCCCAGCCCCATCAAGTCCCTCCACTCTTGAGTTTGTGGTGGGAATTGGGAACAGGCAGCAGAGGGCTGGAAGACGAGGCGAGACCACAGCTCCCGGCCCCGAGGCCGGAGGCCTTGCGTCCACCATGGTATCAGATCCCAGCGAAGGTTGTTAATCAGGAGCCCAGGAATTGGGCTGGGGGAAAACAATCACATCTTTACTGCAGGTGACAAATGACACCTAGGGCCCGTGTCATGTGTCAGTTGCGCAGGTGTCTGTCATCAGTGCCTGCGCGGCAGCAGTGCCTGGTCTTGCCTCTGGATCTTGTTATTTACTACTCGAGTAGAGGAGCGCGTGGGCCACTGCGGCCGGCCTGTGACAGCTGTTCTTTGCCAGAGTGTCCTACGGGCTTCCTCTTAATCCTTCACATTTTAGTTTATTCCATTTAAAAGTGTTATTCTGGGAAGGAGCCTACAGGTATCCCCAGACAGCCAGAGTGCTCCGAATGGCGCCAAAGGTCAGAGAACTTTTAGACCTGGACGCCATTACTGATGCTGCCCTGCTGCTCGGGAGCCCAGGGCTGCTTCCCGTCTCTGGATCTCTAGGTTTCTTTTTTTGGGGGGGGTACCGAGGATTGAACTCGGGGTCACCCAACCACTAAGCCCCAGCCCTTTATGTGTTTTATTTAGAGACAGGGTCTCACTGAGTTGCTTAAGGCCTCGCTAAGTGGCTGAGGCTGGCTTTGAACTTGCGATCCTCCTGCCTCAGCCTCCTGAGCCGCTGGGGTTACAGGTGCGTGCCACCACACCCAGGTATCTCTAGGTTTCTCATTGGTGACCTGGTCAGAGAGGTGCCCCCTCCCTGAGGGTTGCTACAGGAGATTATTAGCATGTGCTGGATTCCCTTTGCCGTGGGGTCCATCTGTCTGTCTGCTGAGTGTCACCTGATATTCTGGACGGGACTTGGCAAAGGACTACTCTGTGTATCCCTACAGCCACCCGTGCACCTCCGTCTTACCACCCGTCCGCTCCGCATGTCCCCCATGGGCAGGACCGTGTCCAGTGAGCTTCGGCACCCAATGGTAGCTGACATCACCGAGCCCGTGCTGGGTGCCAGCCTCATGGCAGCTTGACCAGGGAGCTGCTGATTTCATACTCACCTTGGAGAGGAGGCTCAGGGGGAAGTCACTGTCTCAGAGTCACACAGCTGGTGATTGATGGAGCAAGGACACATCTGAGTCTGTCCGGGGTTGGGCTGTGCCCCTCGGCCCTCCTAAGACGGGGCAGAAGCATTTCCGAGCCCAGCCTGGGCCGCGCCTGGGGCGCCGACCCTGAACGCTGGCTCAGCTCCACGAGCCGCATTTCACAGAGAAGGGAAGGGGCGGCGCCTGCAGACCCCCTGGTCCCACTTCGTCTTCTGAATGAGAACACATCATGCTTCACGTGACGATGGGGCATTTTGGCAAATGTGTATCTGACTGACTTGTTGTGCGTAGATCATAGAGTTGCTCGCACTGACCCACGTGGTCTGGGGTGGCTCAGTCTATCAACATGGTCTCTCTGTGCAGTCAAGGACAGAGCCGGGCACAGTGGCCCACGCCTGTCATCCCAGCAGCTCAGGAGGCTGAGGCAGGAGGATCGCGAGTTCAAAGCCAGCCTCAGCCACTTAGCGAGGCCTTAAGCAACTCAGTGAGACCCCGTCTCCAAATAAAATAAATGAAGGGCTGGGGATGTGGCTCAGGGGTTAAGCACCCCTGGGTTCAATCCCCAGTACTGAAAAAAAGAGAGAGGGATGAGACGGAGGGAGGCGGCTGCTGGAGGAACCCTCATAACTAAGAGTCCACTTGAAATAATAATGATCAGATGCAGAGTAAACACATAAGCTAGTATTGTATTCGATTATCCATGTCAAGCACCATCTATCGTGCACAGCTGTGTGTGCTATACTTATTTTATTTTATTGTTGTACTGGGAATTGACCCCAGGGGATCTCTGCCACTGAGCTACACCCCCAGCCTTTTTTAAAATCTTGAGATCATCTCTTGCCAAGTAGTTGGCCTCGAATTTGTCATCCTCCTGCCTCAGCCTCCCGAGTCACTGGGACTATAGGCATGCGCTGTGGCATTGCAGTGAACTTCTTAGCTCCACTCTAAGTTTACAGACCACTGTCACGTCTGTGCTGTGCTGTTGGGTCTCCGGGCTCCGTGGTTGACTGAAAGGCCCTTTTATTTGGGGGCAGACACTGGGAACGTGCCCTTTGGCCATCTGGGGCCCCACGGAAGCACAGTGAAGTGTGAGAATCATCAGGTCGTCTGGTACTGAGTGCTCAGGTGTCACCTGGCATTCTGGACAGGACCTGGCCCATGGCTGCTCTGCTCCTGGTGGGCAGAGCCAGGACTCCAAGCCAGGCGTGTGGGACTCCTCCTCCAGTGCTCAGTCCCGACTCTGACTGCTTCCTGGCAGAGGAGTGGACACAGGATCCTGTGGCGGGAGGGGGCGAGGGCACGGCAAGCCCTGGCGGTTTCCTATCTGCCCAGTTCACTAGGCAGAAGCCCTGTGTTCCTCTTTGGGAAGCCCCAAAGGGCTGCACCAGGTTCCAGGGGAAAGCTGGGGGTCTGAACCAGACCCTGCCCTGAGCAGCGCCTGACCTGGGGCAAACAGCATTAGCCTGTGTGTGGGGTGGGGATCTGGTATCATGCAGCCCGGATCCAGCCCAGGCTGGGCCACTTAGTGGCTGTGTGACCTCCGACAAAGTGCTTCACCTCTCTGAGCCTCTGTGTCTCTTGCACAATAGGGCCTAGGATAGTTCCTAAGCCCTGCGGTTAGGACTGTGCAGAACTTCCTGGCACACATAAGCCTGCCTGCTGGAGTCCTTAGCCGACAAAGGAGAGGATGTCGGGTATCCCCAGTGCTCCTGCGGGCTTGTTTTCTGGAATTCTCCATGATTCCCTGATTCACCCAAAGCTGGCCACCTGAGTCCTTCGGCTGGTCCTTCTGAGGTGGCCCAGGTCTACACACCGGCCCGCTGAGTTTCCCCGTCAGCCTGCACGGGGCGTGTGCTGCCCCTGTCTGTCCATGATGTTGCCCAGGGAGTTGACCAGCCACCACGGAGGACAGGCTCAGCTTGCCGTCTGGGTGTGTGAGTAGCTTCCCAGGGACGCAGCCACACGTGCAGGAAGGTCGCCTCAGGCCTCTTGGGGGCTGGGGGCACAGTGGAGGGTGGATCAGGCACGTAACACCTGGAGGATGTTGCTAAGGTGAAATGCCAGCGAGCCAGGAGGCCTTGCTTGGGAGGACAGCGGAGGCAGAGCCTCCCCACGCAGCCTCCAGTGGAGGAGCCTGGATGTGATCTCCCTGGCCTCACGCCCCCTCCACCCCAGGCACGTGGGCGCTGGGGCCTGCTTTGAAAAGTGCAGAGCCATTGGGGAGAAAGTCCAAGTTCAGGAGCGCGGGCTGTGGAGAGAGCCAGCGAGCAGTGCGGGTTTTCTTCCTGGCTTCCCGACCTGCTTGCTGTGTGGCCTTGGGCAGGTTGTCTTACCTCTCTGAGCTCCAGGATGTAGATGGTTAATAAAAGAGGGGGGCTGGGATTGTGGCTCAGTGGTAGAGCGCTTGCCTCGCATGCATGAGGCACTGGGTTCGATCCTCAGCACCACGTAAAAATAAAGACATTGTGTCCATCTACAACTAAAAAAAAATTAAAAAAAAAAAAGAGGGTCAGATGGAGTCATGGGGGGGGGGGCGCTAGGGAAAAACTGTAACCATGTAGGGAAACCCCAGCTCGGCACCTGGCATACAGTAGGTGCTCATAAATGTGAGCTAAGACCTCTTTGGCAGCAAGCCAGCTGCCTGTCCCTCTCCCGATCCCCCCAGAACCACTCCGTGTGCTTTTCGTGCCCTTGTCCAGAGCCTTGGGACCACTGTCCCCTTCTCTCACACCCTTGGGATCAGAGGTCTCTGATCTGATTCCGGGGCGCTTCCCGGGCGGGAGGGGCGCAGTCAGCAAGGCCCTGCAGGGTGGGCCTTCCCCAATGGAAGGCTGGAGGGACTGAAGGGCGAGCGCTGCGGCCTGCGCCCTCAGCGGGCCTGCCTGCTGCCGCTCCTGCACCTGCGGTCTCCCGGGAACCTCTTGATGTGCTGGGCTTGCGGCAGCGAGGCTGACTGAGAAAGTCGGGAAGAGCTCCGGGCGGAATCCTTGCGCCCCCTTCCCGCCCGGCAGTGTGCGGTGTCCTGGTTGGGGTGTTTCTCAGAACCCTCGCTGCCCCCGCTGGAGTGTCCACGCCACGAAAGGAGCGGCCCTCGTCGTCCTCGGTGTCTCCAGCAGGAGCAGAGCCTGGCGCGTAGTAGGTGCTCAGCAAACGCTCATGGGTTAATGCGTCGGGATCTTGCGGTCTCCCGGAGCCTCTCAGCCCCCGCCCTCCCCAGTGCCCTTCAGGGGCAGCCCGTGGACGGCTGCAGGACAGCAGCGTGCCACCCACCCTCCCTGCAGCCCCCGCCAGGAGCCGGTGACGCTCCTGTATCTTGGAGACACATTTGGAAACAGGCTTCTTGAAGTCACATCCATCTTCTCCCAGCGTAGCCCAGCTTTCCCCTCTCCAGCATCCCGGGAGCTCCTCCTCCTGGCTCTGGCCATGTTTCCAGTGCCCAGCAGCCCCGTGTGCGCCTCCTAAGAGGCATCACTGTCATCACCATTTCATAGATGATGAAACAGGCTCAGAGAGGTTAAGCACTGTACCGGGGGACACACAGCAAGAGACCGGGGTTTGGTCCTAAGTACACAGTGGTGCTTAGTAAATGCTGGCTACTGTTACTGATGTCCTATCAGAAAAGTAGGGCTCGTTGGCTCCCACCCCTGCCTGTCACTTATCCTGCATGAGCGCTGCCAACAGAACCCTGCTGTGACGCGCCATCCCAGAGCCAGGGTTATCAGACTCCAAGTGTCCTACCGCAGCTCTTAGGGGCGTGGCTGCGGAAGGTCGTCGTCACTGCTTCCTGGGCAGAGCCTCCTCTTCGCCCTCCCTCTCCCCCTACCCTGGACAAAGTGTCTAGCTGTCCCTGGGCACCGGTTCCAGGACACCCCCACCTCGCTGTTGGTGGCCCCACCTGCAGGGGCTCAGGTTCCTCATGTGAAGTGGCCTCGAGTTTGCAGTGACCCTGGGCACACCCTCCGGCAGCCTCAGAGACGCCTGCACAGTGTGCAGGCCATGTCCATACCTGTGTGGCTACCTTCCTTCGGCAAGGAGAGTCCGCGTGCTCAGTATAGGCACAATTTCCCCCCCAAAATGTTTTCCACGGAGATCAGTTGTGTGGGGACATGGAACCCATGCCACAGAGGGCACATGGTGCAGACCACGCTGGGCTCCAGGGGCCACCCGGCTGGGCCCGGGGCTGGCTGTGGCCTGAGCGCCTGGCTGGCCGACTCCCGCCCCAGAGCTGTGCTGTCCCGGGCAGCTTCTGTTCCATCCGGGTGGACTTAGATCTCAGGCTCTCGGAGTTTCTAAGGGCTGCTGGTGGGACCCGCAGCCCTGTGACTCTGAGAGCCCCGAGGTCCTGGGCTCGGTCCCGGGGGGTGGGGAGGAGGCTGTGGCCCTAGGAACCTCCAGGCTGGCAGGCGCTTCAGGCTCGCTGGCATTTCAAGGGCTGCTGAGGGCAGCTGGGCCTGTGCCATCTGCCTCCGGAAGAGCTTCAAGTGCCCCGGCCCCGCTTAGTTTCTTTGTTCAGAGGGCGGCTGGGGACTGTGGGCCGCCTGAGCCTCTGTTGCTGGGGGGCTGCTGGCTGTGGCTGTGTGGAGCCCCTTCCGTTTGGTGCTGGATGTACTGATTGTCCTGGTGCTTCAGGAATAGGAGCAGTGACAGAGGTGAGGAGTGGACAGAGAGCAGAGAAGGGGCACAGGGAGGCCCAGTGCAGCTTTCAGCCAGTGTCTTTATCTTTTTTTTCTTGGAAGGGCAGTTCCGGGAATTGAACTCAGGGGCCCTCGATCACTGAGCCACCTCCCCAGCCCTGTTTTGTGTTTTATGTAGAGACAGGGTCTCACTGAGTTGCTTAGCGCCTCGCCATTGCTGAGGCTGGCTTTGAACTCGCGATCCTCCTGCCTCGGCCTCCCCAGCCGCTGGGGTGACAGGCATGAGCCACCGCACTGGGCTTAGCCAGTTTATTTCTGCTGTGGCCGATGTTATCACCGTCAGTGCTTGCTAGTATCTCTTGAGCCCCCCAAGAGCCCTTTTTACAGAGTAGAAAAACTGAGGCTGAGGAGCGATGATCTGCACAGCCCCGGAGCCGTCCAGCTCGAAATCACAACCTCTGGCTGGAAAGAACTGATGGCGGGACTTGAACCCCAGGCTCGGTGAATCTGGAAAGCCATTTCCCCTGGCAGGCCTCTGGTCCCATCTGTTCCCTAGGGGTGGGTAAGAATCGGACATCTTCCCACCCCGAGGGGTCTGGACGCAGCACTGAGGTGCAGGTACTCTTCCCCCAGGCCATCAGATCCCCTTGGTCCCATGAGAGCCAGGGCCTGGCTGTGCTCCAGGCTCCATCATGGACGTGGCCTTGTTCCTGTGAGGTAGCTGAAAGCTGGGCCCTGGTGTCTCAGCTCAGGATGGGGAAGCAGGTCGATGTCATGTTTTTTTATCTGTAACATTGGGAACAACGTCCTTTCCTCTTACCAGGGTTAAAAAGCCACAAGGTACTCTTTCAGTAGGCATTTGGTTAGTGTTAGGTGGTAGTGGTGGGACTTTGGCCAACCCCAGGGAGCGCCGTATTCATCACAGACTGGGTACTAGTATCTTTTGAGTTGTGCTGTGCACAGCCTGATCAACCGTACCCACAAGTCCTAGGTGGTGATAGGGGTCTAGCAACGGCTGTTGCTTGTTGGTATATTTACTTTTCCTGAACTCCAAACTCCTAAGAGGACGGAAGAGGCCTACCTGGCGGAGAGCCGGGGCCCTCTGAGGCCAGCAGTACCTCTTGGTTCACACGCCTCTGCTCATGGCGTAAACCACTTCATTCTCTGTAGGAGCAGGTAACTTCAGACCCTGGCTGCAGCATCTTCCAGAGTCCCTCCCACAAATGTCCCCTTCAGATGCCTCTCTAAGGGATCGGGCCCTGCTGCAGGGCGCCCCTCCCTGACATGGCATCTCCTTTGCCTCTGCAGGGCTGTGCCGGCACGAAGCTTTGGTGAGCAGGCACGAGGCCTGGGCCCCAAAGATGACAGCGCCCAGGGGAGGTAAGTGCATCCAGAAGGGTCCCCCAGGGAGAGCCCCAGTCCAGCGTCCTCCACACCTGGCCTCCGGCCTCCAGCCTCCGTGATCACCCGGCCAAGCACGCTCCCCGGCTGGCTCCTTCTCTGTCTAGCCCGCTGACTAGAAATCCAGTATGAGCAAAAGGGATCGGCAGCAGCAAGGAGAGAGCCGTCCTCTGCCCTTCCTGTCTCTTTGGAAGATGGCACACAGGCCGCGTGTCCACAGGGAGGGGACCACCCAGCATCAAAGCAGACGGGGCACCAGCAGAGCCCAGCCGCCCTGCAGTCCCCACTGCCCCAGCTTTCTGAGCCCTGGTGCAAGACCTCCTTGACTCTGGAGAACACGCTGTCATTATTCCTTTCTCTTGGGAGGAAGAAACAAACTCAGGGAGGTGAAGGCCCTTGTCCAAGTCACAGCTGGGAAGTGGCAGAGGCAGGATTTGAACCTGCAGCTGCAGGACTCTAAGCCTGGGACCCTTCCCCACTGTCCTCCCTGCCAGGGTGCCAGTGGCTTCTCAAGCCATTTCCCAGGTCTTTGCTCCCTCTGGCCACATCCAACCTGCCCTCATGGAGCTGTTTTCTCCTAGCACACAGCGTGGCCTGGACCTTGTCACACCAAGGCCTGCCACTCTGGCTGTGTGACCTTGGGCAACTTGCTTCACCTCTCTGAGCTCCGATGGTGCATGGAAAATGGCAGAGTGAGAGCCCTATAAATGTAAAAGCAAAGCTCAGAGCTTTTGTGCAATGTAAAATATGGAAGCCAGATGATCTGTGTGAAGCAAAAGTAGCCGGTTGATAGCGTCTTCCTGGTCCTGTGTCCCCCTACTCCCAGGACTTTTCCCTTGCGATTTACTATCTAAATCACCAACCCCTCAAATAGGCTCACGAGTGAACACACACACAGGCATGCTCACTCATCCACCCCTTCTAGAAGCAACTTGCTGTTTCCAAATCACCCCCCCCATCTGTTCACCCAAAACAGTTACTGTTCTGATTCCAGCCGAGGCTGATTGACAGCTCCCCAGCACAATGTCGCTCTAATCGGCAGAATTTTCATCTCAGGACTAAGAGGAGAGTTTCAGTGAGCCCTTGAAGGAGCTGAGGGCCCTTGGAGGGATTTCTGGGTGGCCTCAGGTCCCGTCCAGCCTACCTCCCCATTGGCAAGTGGCCCTGGAGTTAGCTGTCCCTGTTGTGGACCTTGAATTGAGGCCAGCAGGGAACCCCTGACATGGTCAGCAGAATGGAACAGGTAGCCACGTTTCCCGGAAGAGAGGGAGAGGCCGGTGAGGGGTCTTGGGCTGTGAGCCACGTCCGCACCCCTCCCACCCGCTGAGGACTGTGGTTCAGAGCGGGGAAGTGACCCCTGGAGCCCGCGCCTCCCAGCCTCTTCCACTCGGGCCTGGCTGCGTCCCCTCTGCCCTGGTGTTTATTTTCCACTTGCAGCGGCCGAGAAGGTGCAGGCAGGCCACGCCTTGAGGGTAGACTGGCCCAGCTGCAGATGAGGTGCTCTGGTGCTTTTGGTTTGAACCTCATGCCCCACAGAGAATGCCCCCGCGCCCGGCTCCACCAGGCCCTCCAGGGTCTGCTAAGCTGCCCCGCCATGCTGCTGTCACTCCTGACTGTGGCTTCGCAGTGGCTGCTCCCTCTGCTGGGAACACCCTCCTGTCTGCTCCACCTGCCTGTTGCCCTGGCAGTGGTCAGAGCTCAGGGCGAGGCCAGCCTTCTGCCCCCGTCTGAAGACGTGTCATCAGTCTGACCCTCTTGCACCAGGAGGGCTGAGGAGCCATAGTCCCCACTCTAGGGGTCCCTCCCTCATTCTCCCATCACCCCCGGAGCCTCCTGACAAGCCCACGCCTCCACCTGTGCCCCTGCAGGCCCCCTCTGGCTGCTGCCCCCCAGCCCAGCAGCTCCCCTCAGGCTTCCCTCCCAGCCCCTCCCACTGCAGGGTGTTGGCACGCTCTGTTCCTCTGCCTGGAACCCCTGGGCAGAGCGTGGTCATCGGAGCAGATGCCAGGCCTCCTGGGCTGGGTGTGAGCTTGGGACCAGCTGGGCTGCTTCCCAGCCACACAGCTGTGGGTAGTCCCTCCCTGCCTCCGTTTCCCCTCTACAATGAGGATTCCGTGGCATGCACCCTGCCAGGGCCTGCCCAGTCCATGAGGATTTGTTGAGCAGCCACTAGATGCAAAGCCCTGTGCCACAGCCAGGGATGCAGCTGTGGACAAAGCTGGCAGACTGGGACCAGAAGAATCTGTCAATTATATTCTGAGAGTAAATGTTACAATTTTGATAGTAAATTTTATTTTATTTTGGGTGGGAGGTACCCGGGCTTGATCTCAGGGGCACTCGACCACGGAGCCACATCCCAGCCCTATTTTGTGTTTTATGTAGAGACAGGGTCTCACTGAGTTGCTTAGCGCCTCATGGTTGCTGAGGCTGGCTTTGAACTGGTGATTCTCCTGTCTCAGCCTCCCAAAGTGCTGGGATCACAGGCTTGTGTCACCAGGCCTGGCTCATTTGTTATTTTTTTAAATAAAACTTTTTTTTTTTTAACTCAGGGGCACTCAATCACTGAGCCACATCCCCAGCCCTATTTTGTGTTTTATTTAGAGACAGGGTCTCACTGAGTTGCTTAGCACTTCACTTTTGCTGAGACTGGCTTTGAACTCACCATCCTCCTGCCTCAGCCTCCCCAGCCGCTGGGATTACAGTTGTGGGCCACTGTCCGGCCATACTAAATTTTTCAAAAATCTTCCCTCTCTACCTACAGGTGGAGACAGCTGGAACGTCAGGAAGTGGAGGGAGGATTCTAATCAGGCCTGAGTCCTTTAGGGTTATGGGAGTCCCTTGGGGCGACAGTTCTTCCCATGAGTGGAGTAGGGGAAGCACCCAGCACAGTGGGAATTCTGCTGTCCTTCAGGTCCCCAGCACCACGATGTGTATTGTAAAGGGCCTCGCTGACTGTGCGCCCCTGTCTCCGCAGATGTGAGCCCGGGCCACCGGCTGACCTGTCGCTGAGGCGGCCCCCCAGGCTGGGCCTGCCCCGCCCACGGCCCAGCATGCGCCTGTCGGTGCGCAGGGCGCTGCTGGTGGCGGGCTGCGCGCTGGCCCTGGTGCTGGCCGTCCAGCTGGGCCAGCAGGCGCTGGAGTGCCGTGCGGTGCTGGCAGGCCCGCGCAGCCCCCGGCAGGCCATGCGGCGGGAGCAGGAGGAGCTGGTGATGGTGGGCACCAACCACGTGGAGTACCGCTACAGCAAGGCCATGCCGCTCATCTTCGTGGGCGGTGTGCCCCGCAGCGGCACCACGCTGATGCGCGCCATGCTGGACGCACACCCCGAGGTGCGCTGCGGCGAGGAGACGCGCATCATTCCCCGCGTGCTGGCCATGCGCCAGTCCTGGTCCAAGTCCGGCCGAGAGAAGCTGCGGCTAGACGAGGCTGGCGTGACCGATGAGGTGCTGGACGCCGCCATGCAGGCCTTCATCCTGGAGGTGATCGCCAAGCACGGTGAGCCAGCGCGCGTACTGTGCAACAAGGACCCCTTCACGCTCAAGTCCTCAGTCTACCTGTCTCGCCTATTCCCCAACTCCAAGTTCCTGCTGATGGTGAGGGATGGCCGCGCGTCTGTGCATTCCATGATCACGCGCAAGGTCACCATCGCCGGTTTCGACCTCAGCAGCTACCGGGACTGCCTCACCAAGTGGAACAAGGCCATCGAGGTGATGTACTCCCAGTGCATGGAGGTGGGCTCGGACAAGTGCCTGCCTGTGTACTACGAGCAGCTCGTGCTGCACCCGCGCCGCTCCCTCAAGCTCATCCTGGACTTCCTGGGCATCGCCTGGAGCGATGCTGTGCTGCACCACGAGGACCTCATTGGCAAGCCGGGCGGTGTCTCCCTGTCCAAGTGAGTGCAGCCCTGCGTCTCCCGCCAGGTGCCAGGTGGGGAGATCAGTTCTGCCTCTCCTGAGCTGTGTGGCCTTGGGCAAGTCTCTGTACCTCTCTGAGCCTCCGCCCCTCTGTTACAATGGGGGAAGATCTGGCTGAGAGCAGAACCTTGCCTAGGTCGCCCACCTCCGAGCTCTGGGGACATTGAGTAGGTTGCTGTTGCTCTCAGGCTTTCTCATTCTCAAAAAAAAAAAAAAAAGAGGAAGTGTGGGGACTACTACACTTTTTTTTTGCTAGGAGTATCAGCAAACTTTGATTATGCTTTGTACTAGGGTCCTAGAGGAAAAGGTCAAGTTAAGAACCCAGATTCTAGAACCAGATTATCTGGGTTCAAACCCCAGCTCTGCCACCTTCTGGCTGTGTGACCTTGGACAAGTGAGTCAGCCTCTCTGTGCTTCTGTTCACTCGCCTGGAACAGGGGAGTGTAATCTTATAGTTACCTGTGAGTATGTGGTAGGTTAACACGTGAGGTACTGTTACGAACCTCGCCATCACTACCATCGGATGAGTGGCTGCTGTGTGTCAAGTACTGCATGAAGCCCCCAGCTGACGTGATCTCCATTGATCCCCACATGCAGGACTTGGGAACTACTCTGATCTGTGTCTAAAGTAAGTTGCAGAGAAATTACAGGCCTTAGGTCACACAGCTAGCGCCACAGGTGCTGGGATTTGAACCCATGTCTGCTGGCCGCCATGCTGGGCTCCGTCCCCACAGCTCTGGATGTGAACTGAGCTGGAGGCTCACAGAAGCTCCTCAGAGGCAGTGGGCTGCCTGCATTCCAGGGGCTCTGGCTAGTTGGAGCCAGGGCTGGGATTTTGTAGGTGATAGGATAAAAAAATCAGGTCACCAAAGGAGTACATCTTTGTAGAAAAATCAGGAACGTGCAAGAAACTGTAACAGAGAAAAAACACGTAATCCCACCACTCAGGTTTTCCTTTATCTGCTGTTCCTTTTCAGGGCAGAAAACTGGAATCCTATTGAACACGTTCTTCTTTTCTGCCTTGTACATGGGACCACTTGCCCACAGCACTCAGAACTCTGCTGTGCCCTCATTCTGAATGGCTGAGTAACATGCCACTATAGATTACCATATTCTGTGTAGCATGCCCTACTGTTGAGCACCTTGGTTAGTCCCAGTCTTATTGATGTTATTCAGCATCATGGCCATTCATGTTCTGGGATGTATCTGAATTGTTTCCATGCTGTAAAGTCCTGCAGACGGAAGGTTGAAGCAAAAGCCATGTGCATATTGGGATCTTTGACATACTGGGAGGAGTTGAGATTTAGATGGAGGTCCACAGGCCAAGGAATGTTCTTTCCACCAGTCCACGCCCTCCCCTTCCTCGTTCGTCTTTGCTTCCAATCCTGCCTGCCTTTGGCTACATCTTTCTGTTCTTCTTCCTCAAGCCATCTCTTAGTTGGGGTGGAAGCATCTAGAAATGTGCCTTTGATCCTAGGGGTTCCCCAGCCCCTATCCCACAAGGCCTTGGAACTATAACTGGTAAGATCTTTGTGATTCTGATGGCTTGGCAGACCTGTTGCCAGGAGGGTCAGGAACACATAGAAGATGATGGTTGGGTTATTATAAGAGCAAAATATTGAGAACCTAAGTGTCCATCTTCAAGGGAATGGAGAGAATAAGCTGTGGCTTGTTTCTACTGTGGAATGCTGCTTAGCCAGCAAAAAGAATGAAGCAGCACATGGGAAAAAAAGTTGTAGACCAATGCATGTGCCGTATAATTTCTATTTTAAAAACAACAAGCCTGGCGTGGTGGTGCACGCCTGTAATCCCAGCAGCTCGGGAGGCTGAGACAGGAGAATCGCAAGTTCAAAGCCAGCCTCAGCAACAGCGAGGCACTAAGCAACTCAGTGAGACCCTGTCTCTACATAAAACACAAAATGGGGCTGGGGATGTGGCTCAGTGGTCAAGTGCCCCTGAGTTCAATCTCCGGTACAAAAACAAACAAATAAACAAAAAAACCCCAGCAAACAAAATAATAAATTTCCCTCCTGTGTGTCAGAGAGAGCTAACCTGTATTGATAACCAGACTCAATATTAAGAACTTTCTTTGTATTAATTCATTTATTCTTCGGTACAGCCCAATGAGGTGGATACTATTATTATTCCCATTTATGAATGAGGAAATTGAAGCTCATAGAGGTGCATTAACTCTGCCAAGGCCACACAACCAGTGTTGATACGGTCCACATTTGAACCAGAAGTCTGCCTCCTGAGTCTGCTCTTCACCACTCTTTTTTATTTAAAAGCAAACAGAGAAAGAATTGAAAGGGTGTGCTCCAAATTGCTAAGACCAGCACCTGGATGAGGCTCTGACTGGGGGGATTTTTAGATTTACCATTAGTGTTTGATCTTTTTTTTTTTTAAATAAGGACAAAATATTCATGTTACTTACAGACATAAACACTAATTTTTTAAAAGTCAGAGAAAGGCTGGAGATGTGTCTCAGTGGTAGTGCTTGCTTGGCATGTATGAGGCATCAGGGTTCCAGCCTCAGCATTGCAAAAACAAACAAATAAATGTTAGGGAAGTCAAGGAAGCAGGATTTATGCACCAACAGCATATACTGCTGTTTCCTTCCGTCCTCCTGCCTCCCTCCCTGACACCAATGCACAGAGAGGTGTGAGGCCAGGGGCCTCCCCTGCTGGCCAGGAGCCAGGCCCGCCCAGCTTTCTGGTTCCCCCAGAGTGGCCGAGCAGGGAGCCTGCCCCGCCCTGACCAGACTGTCCTCTCACCAGGATCGAGCGGTCCACGGACCAGGTCATCAAGCCTGTGAACCTGGAAGCACTCTCCAAGTGGACCGGCCACATCCCTGGGGACGTGGTGAGGGACATGGCCCGGATCGCCCCTATGCTGGCCCGGCTGGGCTATGACCCATATGCAAACCCACCCAACTACGGCAACCCCGACCCTATCGTCATCAACAACACACAGCGGGTGAGTGTGCATGTCGGGGTGCACTCCTGGGCTTCTGCAGGAGTAGGGGTTCCAGTCTCCTGAGGAAACGTTCCCTCTCGTGATTCCTGAGCCTCTGGTTTTTTCCTATCTAGGGACGTGGTAAATTCATGACTGCCTGTATTTCCATTTTTGCTTGGGCTGCCAGGAAGCTCAAAACCAACTGGTAAAGCCAGGCATTGTGGCACCATCCTCTAATCCTAGTGACTAGGGAGGCTGAGGCAGGAGGATTGCAAGTTCAAGGCCAGCCCAGCAACTTAGCAAAATCTTGTCTCTAAAAAATAAATAGGGCTGGGGGTGTGGCTCCGTGGTCAAGTTCCCCTGAGTTCAATTCCCAGTCCCCCAACAAAAAAAATTATCTTTGTAGTTGTAGATGGACAGCCTGCCTTTATTTGTTTATTTTTATGTGGTGCTAAGGATCAAACCCAGTGCCTCACATGTGCTAGGCAAGCCCTCTGCCACTTAGCTACAGCCCCAGCCCTTATGTTTATTTTATTTGTTTTTTAATTTTTTATTACTATTTTTTAATTATAAATCATATAAATCCTACTTGTGGGTTTTTTAAAAAAATTTTTTTAAAAATTTTTTTGGTTGTTGATGGATCTTTATTTATTTATATGCGGTGCTGAGAATCGAACCAGTGCCTCACGCGTGCTAGGCAAGCGCTCTACCACTGAGCCCCCACCCCAGCCCCCTACTTGTGGTTTTATGGACTTTTCGATATACATGCTTTACTTCACAATAAAAAGTTAACTATCAAAACATCAAACTGCAGCCCATAAATACATATTATTATTACATGCCAATTAAAATAAAACGGGCTAGGGCTGCAGCTCACACGTAGAGTGCTCAGCTAACATGCCCCAGCCCCAGGGTTCTGTCCCCATGCTGCAAAATACATATGTACATACAAGGACGTAGCATTTTGCCAAAATAGTAATTATTGACCGGGTTATAAAGAAGAGTATGTTGATGATCTTGAAATCCAGACCCCAGTGCTTCCTAGAAGTGGGGGCTGAAGCAGGAGGAAGCAGCAACTCCTCTGGGGTCTCTTTAAAAGGTGATGGCTCACGCCTGTCATCGCAGAAGCTCAGGAGGCTGAGGTAGGAGGATCGGAAGTTCAGGTCCAGCCTCAGCAATTTAGCGAGGCCCTAAGCAACTCAGCAAGATCATTTCTTTAATTAAAATAGAAAAAAAAAAGGGCTGAGCATGTGGCTCAGTGACTAAGTGTCCCTGGGTTCAATCTCCAAGTGCCCCCACTCCTCGTCCCCTCCAAAAAAAAGGCAGTCCCTGGCTTGGCCCTGCCTGTGTGTCAGAAGCTCCTAGAGGAAGGCTGAACTTTGTGTATTTTATAAGATAAGTAATTCTAATGAGCGCTGGTGGCTAAGATCAGCTCTTTGGAGCTTTTCTGTTTGTCTAAAATAGAAGATGTCGCAGGATTTCTTCCACAGAAGTTGCTTCCCTGGGGGTCTACAAGTCCCAGCAAGGGCCAGACACCTAGCTGTGTCTTCAGGTGATTTTGCCATGACCATGAGGTTAAGCCCCCTCGTTAATAGTGGGTTTTGACAAAATAGAGTCCCCAGGTCACTCTTAACCACTTTGCTCACACACCTGGGATTACAGGTGTGTGCCCCTCGTTAATAGTGGTGTTTGAGCCAGCAGGCCTGTGTTGCCCAGCGCGCTGCGGACCCCACACTCTGCTGAGGGACCCTGGATGCAGGAGAGGCGCTGGTGCTGCTAAGATTGTCTGGCCCTGCGCTGTCCATCACAGTCTATCCTGTGGCCTGAGACTCGTCCAAAGGGAGGGGTGCCCTAGGTGCAAAATCCACACTGGGATTTGAAGTCTTAGGACCAAAAAGGTTGTGAGCGCTCCCACTAGTTAACCCTCGTAGGGTACGTCATCTTTCTAATACATGAGGTTAAATAAAAGATCTGATTAACATTAGTTCACCTGTCTCATTGTATATTTTGATCTGGTAAGTCTCAACTTTTCAATTCTGCAAGTACAATGACTATTCAAATGTGATTTATTTTTTTTGGGGGGGAGGATCAAGGATTGAATTCAGGGGTGCTTAACCACTGAGTCACATCCCCAGCCCTTTTTTATATTTTATTTAGAGACAGGGTCTTGCTGAGTTGCTTAGGGCCTCACTAAATGAGCTGAGGCTGGCTTTGAACTTTTGACCCTTCTGTCTCAGCCTCCCCCTGGCCACTGGGATTACAGGTGTGTGCCACTGCACCTGGCTTCCAGTGTGATTTCAGAGTTCCCGTGAGGAGTATACTTATTGCTCAATTTAAGGTTTTGCAGGGGTTCCACATCTGAGATGAAGTGGGTTCATGTGGCTACTAGAAAACTTGAAGTGGAGCCGTGTCTGGTGGCACACACCTGTAATCCCAGCTGCTCGGTAGGCTCAGGTGGGAGAGTTGCAAGTTCGGGGTCGGCCTCGGCCTCGGCAACTTAGCAAGACCTTGTCTCAAATTAAAAGGGCTGGGAATGGAGCTCAGTGGTAGAGCTCCCCAGGTTCAGCCCCAGTACCAGAACAACAAAAAACAAAATAGGGTCCCCAGGTCACTCCTCACCACTTTGCTCCATGTGTCCTTGTTTGTAGTGGTTGTTATTGTGTATCATCTGGCAGTGCCACCTCGGCACTGGAAGTTCGAGGAGAACAAGAATCTTATCCTCAGGTTAATGTTGTACCTCCAGTGCTGGGGACAAGAGGGACTCAATAAATGTTGAAGGATGGATGGATGGATGGGTGGATGGGTGAGTGGATGGATGGAAGGATGGATGGATGGGTGGGTGGGTGGATGG
>PVHX01019000.1:0-35472 GCA_004024805.1 Geosciurus inauris
AACACATGTGCCTTTTAGGGGCATTCCAGATCCAAACTATGATGCTATATCTTTATTTCCATATTTTCTGCTTCCCTAGAACGTAAGCTCCATACAGACAGAAGCCTTCTCTGCCTATTGTCCCCACTGCCGGGCACACAATAAGATCTCCAAAAATATCAGTTGAACAGACACACAAGTGACCCTAAAATGACAAACCCAATCCCATCACTTCCTGCCTAAGATTTTCCTGTGGCTCCTCCTGCCAGACACGGCTGGCACCAAGAAGGTACAGCACTTAAGGCCCCATCCCTTTCTTCAGCTCCTTGCTCTCCTCGTTCCTCTGTGTGTCTCAGCCTGTGCTCCAGCCATGATACTCTTTTGCAATTCCCAGAACATTTCAGAGTATAGTTTGTGGTTCCTTGGGGGGCCCAAGACCCTGTTGGGTGTTCTATGATCTCTTTAGGTCAGTGAGTACAGATAAAAACCCATTTGAAATGCAAGAATGACCAGTAGGTTTTAATATAATTGGGTAGGAAAAGTACATTGGCATGGTTCTGATTCCATATTACAACAAACCCACCACTTGTGTTTTGGTGTGGTATTAAAAAGAATAGCCAACATTATCTAACAAGGCTGTTAAGGGACCCCTGACTCCTCCAGCTACTCATGTGCATGACAGGGCTGGGATTCAAATGAGGCAAGTAAGGCCCTAGGGACAGCAATCTCTCAGGCCAACCCTGTACCTGTGTGATCCTGAAGGCAGGTGCCTCCCTACATTCTGGGCCCTGAGCACCTTGCTTGCCCCACCCCAGACTGGGCTCTTCATACACTTCTACCAAAAGGTAGAATGCAGATGTGAGAATCCAGCTGTCTTCTGTTAAGCCAGACATGAAAGAGATTTTTAAAAATATAAAACAAGGTCTCTTTTCTGTTCTTTTTAAAATTTGAAAATGTAGTTATTTTTCTTAAATTTTATGTTAACATGCAATGGATTTACTTTAAAATGAATTAATAAATATTTAATTTTTAAAAAACTTCCAGCCTAAATTTCTAATACCATATATATCCCAGGAAGTAAAAGCTCATTGGGGTCCTTGATAACTTTTCTAAGGCCAGGAAATTTGAAAACCGCTTTGTTACACTATAAGTTGTAGGAAAACATTGTTTTTTTTAATCTCAAAATAAACATGGTTTGTATGAACTTTAAATAGGACCTCAGAGAAATCTCAATGGATCACTTTGGGTAGCATTCCTTCCAGCCTCAAAGGTTTTCAATCATCACTTTTGTCTGATGTTGGCTCTGCTAACTTCCCCTTCATCCTCAGCGAAAAAAAAAAACCATTAGAGATATTTCTCCATTCCCTAGGCTCAAATCTCTTGCCCCAAAGCCCTGACTCACCCTTTTTGGTCATTTTTCTTCATCCTACGCTTAGCTTGTCTCCTATTTTCTTCTTCAAGATACAATTCTGGTCTCACCTACTGTGGGAAGTTTGCACTGACTTCCCTTGTCCAAACAGCCCCAAATGCGGGTGCGCAGATCTGTACTGGGATGACCCCAGGAGAATCAGCTGGGGAGGCTGCAAAATACACAGGCTATGCAAGTGGAACCCACCCCCAGATCCTCTGACTTAGAGGATCCAGGGTTATGTATCTTTACAACTCTCTCTAGGAGACCCTGCCGCCAGGGCTGGGAGTGGCTAAGACTCCATTTCCTTCAACAGGCTGTGATCTCCTGGAACACAGGGCTGGACAATCTCCTTCCTTTATAGACCCCGAAAAATGAGCACAGAGCTACTCACAGGGAGGTAACTTGATGGAGTCTAGCTGAACAGCGATTGTCAGCGCAGTGAGCAGAGTCAGGGTCCTCTAACTACTTTTTTTTGGTACTGGGAATTGAACCCAGGCCCTCGTGCATGAGCCTCCCATGTCTCTAACCACAGTTCTCACTGGGCTAGCCTTTTCCCTTACCTCCCACTCTGATCTCCACATCATAGGCCTCGCCTTACTCAGGAAGCACCCAGGGAACCGGAGGCAGCCTCAGCAACTCCACATTTACCACACTGAATGGCAAGGCCTCTTCCCCAAGCAGGTGAATGTCATCTCAGGCAATCTCCGAGGAAACATGCACGAGCAGGCAGAGCCTGTAGCTTTTAACTCCAAGTCTGGAATGTTGAGTGACATTGTGGGCACTATCCCGCAATTCTTTTGTCCTTTTTCTGGAGACTTTCTAAGTTCCCAAAAGCCTCTAAGGAGGATTTTGTCAACCAAAGTCTATTTAATAAATAGTAGTATAATTCTCTCATCATTTCTCCTGTGGTTACTCATACATTTCTCCACTCTGCCACTCCCTTACCTTGTTTTCTGAAAAGCCTCCAACCTTGCTCCTCTTCCCTAAAAGGTGAAGCAGCTGGAACTATTTCCAAGAACATGGAGGAGGCTGTGGGTTCTGTTTTCTACTAGACTCACAATGGTCCCATGTGAAAACTCACAGCTTCATTTCAGATAGAGTGTCTGTGTGTCCCCCTCACTCCCTAGAATTCAGTGGCAGCATGACAAATGTGGTGCTGGAGATAATGAGGCCAATGGGAGGTGTAGTTCTAATGGAATAAACACATTTTTGGTGAATCTTCCCACCAAGATGTCTTTATAACTAAAAACAACCACTCTGTTCCCCATGGTTGCTGTGAAGGGCGATGGGCTTTTGTATTGCTGTGGAAACGTCTCTTCTCCATCCTCCAGCTCACCACCACCAAAGACATCCTACTGGGTCCAGGGGGTAATTAAAGTTTCAGGGGGCAGGTAGGAGGCAAGAGGGAAAGAGCTGGGACCATACATTGGCAGTATTGCCCAAATTGCCTTGGTCCCTGATTCCTGTGACAGCTGAACGTCCGTGTTCACATGTTTTTTGTGGAGATTGAGAAGAGCTAGAGGCTTTGCTTTTTGCCAGTTTTGACACCTCTCTGCTTTGCACATTAACGGGCTCACTGCTTGACACCATGTCTAATCCATCCACTGCTCTGCAGAAGTGTCAAGAAAACTTGCCAGAGATACTAAGGGCCCAATTATAGTGCCCAGTTTACACTTGGATCTTGACAGATGCTGGAAGCCTTTAAGACTCTGGGATGATTAGTGCAGACCTTTCCTTTCTTTGCAAGCAGCCCGGAACCCTTGCACCTGTTTTGTCGGCATCCAATCTCTCCTTAATGAATGGCCTTTCCCAATGTGACCCAGAGCGGCAGTCAAAGGCTCAATGACAAGGAGCCTGAGGCCCAGAAGGGAAAGGTGACTTGCTTGAAATTATACTTCAAACTGGTAACAGGGCCCCAGTCCCTTAGGAATCAGGCTTAAAATAAGAAATTCAGGCAAGTCAGGGCGAGAGCAGCAGGCCAGTTGGAATTTGTTGGATGGAGAGAAGAACAAATTAAGGGGAACGCTGTCCAAATCACGGTGGTGCTGAGTTCTGGCACAGTGACTCTGCCTTCTGCTGTCCGTGCATGAAGGCCAGGAGTCTCAAATAGGCTCTCCATCACTTTTTTTTGTTTTGTTTTTCAGTACAGGGATCGAACTCAGGGGCACTCGACCACTGAGCATATCCCCAGCCCTATTTTGTATTTTATTTAGAGACAGGGTCTCACTGAGTCCCCTTAGTGCCTCACTTTTGCTGAGGCTGGCTTTGAACTAGAGATCTTCCTGCCTCAGCCTCCCGAGCTGCTGGGATTATAGGCATGTGCCACTGCACCAGGCTCTCTATCACTTTTTTTTTTTTAACCTTTGTCTGGGGTTTATCTGCCCAATACATAGATGATAAGTACTATTTAGGTTGATAATCAGGGAAGATGGCAGTAGGTATCAGTAGTTGAAAACCTTTAAGAAGAATAAACTAATCTGACTAAAGAAGCTAAAAAAGAAAGAGGAAAGAAAACCCAGCAAGAAGTGGCACTGAACAGGCCCTATTTGGGGAGGGAAAGGAATCGTCTGGATGCCTGCACAGTGCAGGACACACAGGTCAGGAGCAGGAAGAAGATCAGTAATCCAATCCCGTATGGATGTGTCTTGACAAGATGGAGAGTAGGACTTGGAGTCAGCTGAGACGGCCACTTGGGAGGGCCCCATTCCATTTACCTCTGTTGCCATTTCAGATGGGATCAGGTAAGAATTTGACCCATAGAGGGGATTAGGTATCTATAGCCATCTCACTCTCTGTTCCTGTGATCACCTTAAATTTGGAAAAGAGGATAATGTCCAGGAAATAAAAGGAGATACTGATGCCTGCTAGAACTTGGAGACAATTTTCTTCTAAGGGGCAGGTATCTTTAAACATCAAAGCAGAAGCTGAGTCTGGTCTAGGGCTCACACTCATATTTACTGCACCTTCTGGGAAAAACAGCTTCAAAACCAAAACCCAAGACCTATTGAGTAGTTCATCTGCTTCAAGCACAGATTAACCAGCTCATCTGCATCCACTGGGTTCAGACCAACCTGGAGGGGTGGGCAGCAGCCTGAATCCCTGTAGTCTGGAGGGTTAAGAGTTAAGTGAAGTGGAAACTCTAAGCCAATCATCCTCCAAAGTAACCTGCAGAGATGGAAGCCAGGCTGGCTGGGCTCTGGGAGAGAATCAGCCAAAGCTAAGGAGGGTTAAACTCCTGCCTTTGAGATCTGCATTCAGATCTTTGTGCTGGCTCCTACTGGGAGCCTCTGCTGCTTGGCAATGTTTGGGGGGGACCGGGAGGGGTGGGTGGGGATCCATTTTAGTTGTTGTTGTTTTTTACCAACAAATATTCAGAAAATCAGTGTCTGTGTCATTTTATGTAAATCCAGATCCATCTGCCACTGTCTATTGTAACTCCAGACTCCATAATTCTTTTTGAATACATTGCTTTTTTCCCCTCCAACGGCATGTAGGAATATCCTTAGAAATCTCTGGAGTATGGAGATTTTGGCATAATGTTCAGCTTTGGGCTTTGGTGCTGAGGTTTACATAGATAGCTAACTGCTGGACAAGAGACGTTGGATCATTTGAGATATGTGACAAATCAACGTGAGTCCTGAAGGGCCAAATCATACATATTCCCTCTGCCATGCCCCTGTCACTGTGCTGCCTCTGGGACAGGCACTGTCAGTTTGGGTCCCTTGTCTTCTGGGAGCTCCTCATGTTTCTTTGTACACCGTACTCACTGCTGGGTAGTTCTGCAATGATTCCCATCTCTCTCACCAGTCCAATTCCCCGTCTTCCCAATAATCTGATTCCCTCTGGACTCTGATTTTACCTAGAACCTTCTCCAATGCTAAGAGCTTGATAAAAAAAAGTGTTTTGAAAGTGTCTGTGACAGATTACTATTCTTAGTCTGCACTCTGTTGACCTAAACTGTTTGTGGCTAAGTTGGTTCTCTGTTGCTCACTGAGTTTGCCCCTTTTGAGGGTAGATTTTTCTCCTCTGATTTCTAGAAACCTCTGAGGACAGCAACCATTTTAACTGACAGAACTGATGCATGCAGGGGGTCTGTCATTTGAACCCCACCATTTCCGCATCACTATTAGAAGGGCAGGTCCCAAAGCAGCTCCCACACAGTGCCTCCTGTGGGCTGGTCCAGTCACACATATGGTTCCCTGGCAACCCTGCAGGGCTGGGGAGTTTATGGAGAGGGAAACTGAGGCTTACAGAAATTGAGTAAATTTCCCAAGATCCCACTCCACATCCCAAGGCCTGTGCATTCTCCCCACTTCTCTTTGATCTTATGATATCACCCTCTACCCCAGAGAGAATCCAGTGTCCTCAACTTGCCCTGGATGATTTTAGAGTTTTAAAAGGTCAGCGTTTCCAGTGGCAGTCTCTTGTCCTCATCCCACCCCTGTGGACTAGCACAAAAGGAAATATACATTTAAGATAGTTGTATTAACAATATATGCAGTTACACAATTGCTTTCATTCCATGCACTTCCATATTTATTTACTCTTTCATCCTCTCAGTCATTCTGCAAACTTGGGTGTCTTTATCTGCATTTTGAGGATAAGAAAGAAAAGGCCCAGACAGTTTGGGACATACTTAGGGTTGCAGTAAATGAATAACCAAGACTGTTGCTTCCACCTGCTGGCCCCTCCTTGCTCTGCCCTCTGAAGCAATAGCTCCCCTGCCCTGGTCCAGTCTTCTCCAAGGTGAGCATCACAGGTTCCAAAGCACTCCCTCAGCTGATGCTCTTCACCAGATACTGAACATCCTTTTAAAATGAAGCTTTCTCCAAGAAATAAGACATAGGCCCTGCCCTGCCCCAGTCAGACATCTGTTGCCATTTACTGAGACATCTGCTCACTGAATAGTTATTTTGTGCCAGGGGCCTTGCTTTCCCTGACGGCTCTGTGAGGTACTTATCAGTATTAGCTGAGTTTGCAGATGAGGAACTGAGCATTAGAGAGACTAAGTGACTTGACTAGGTTCAGACAGGTAGTATGTGGCAGAGTGTGGAGATGGAACCCAGGAGATTCCCACTCCAGAGCTGAGGCTCCTCGTGTGATCTAAGCCTGTCTGGACTCTAAGGTGTTGTTGGCGAGGCCCAGGATTACTGTAGTCTTTTCATACCTATGTTGCCCAGTGCTGTATATTGAGGTCATGTTTGACTAAAAGCCCTCCATGTCTTTCCCCATAAGCTATGCTTATTGAGATGCCTCCCAAAAAATATAAGGCATTTTAAAAATGCTAAATGTAGGAGTTTAGAGTTAAAAAGCTATTTATTTTAGAAGTTTTATATTTACAAAAGAATTGTGAAGATAGTCCAGAGTTCTCCCACATACCCTGTTTCCTCCATTATTAGCATCTTACATTATAGTACCACATATTTTTCATTATTAATGAATACATACTAACATCTTATTATCTAAAGTCTGTGCTCTATTCAGAGTTCCTTAGTTATTATCTAGGCTTCCATGTTACCTTTAGTTGTTTCCTTAGTGTCCTCTGGACAGTGACAGTTTGTTAGACATTACTTGTTTTTGATGACCTTGACAATTTTAAACAGTATTGTCCCTCTACTGGGATTTGTCTGATATTTTTCTCACATTGGGGTTTGAGGAAGAAGACTGCAGTTACCTTTGCCCTATCATATCAAGGGGACATGCCATCAACACATCCTGTTACAGTTGATGTCGACCTTGGTCAGGGGTGGAGGTAGTGTTTGCCAGGCTCCTCCACTGTAAAGTTAAAGTCACTCTCTCTCCTGTCATATGTGCTCTTTGGAAGTCACTAGGTGCAGCCCACACCGAAGGGAGAAAGAGTTGTGCCTCACTTCCTTGAGGGGGTATCTACACAAGTTCCTTGGGATTCTCCTGTGTGTCTTCATTGCATTTCACTCCTGCAAACCCATCATTTCAGATGGCGGAGATCAGTTTGAATCCTGCAGCTGGTAATTCCCACCTGGGGATTTAACTGCTCCAGGTATGTGGTATCTGTGCATCCACCAGCATGGCTTCTGTCTTTGACTGTGTCACTTCTAAACACACTGAACCAAGTCAAACACAGCCTGTGCCTAGAGCACCTGTTGAAAGATTCTCTTGATACTTGGGGAGAACAACTGGCACTTTCAGGACTATTACTGAAGTCACCATTTACTATTGTTCAAATCACCTTTCTCCATTTTACCCACAATGTGTTAAGTGATGACTTCATTAAATGTTTTTCTGAACTCAAACTATTTGTCACTTGTATTGCTCTGATATTCTTTAAAAAAAATTACTAAGAAAAGGGAATTATTTTAATTTTGCACAATTTATTTCTAGTGATCCCCTGCTAGCTGCTGGTATCAATTTCTCTTCTAAGCACACACAATCTACTTACTACTCTATCTTTTTAGAGTTCCCTAAGTTTAATGTTGGTCTGATCAACTGGAATTTCTAAAACCTTCCTTTTTGTAAAGTAAGAGGTTCCCATTCTTTGGGCATCTCCTCTGTGCCTTATAGGTTCTCAGGAAAGACCAGCAGTTTCAGCCTTAGCACCTGCGGATTCTTTCAGTCTTTAGACAGAAAGTGTCTGGCTCTGAGCCGGGCAGTGGCTCACTCCTGTAATCCTAGCACTCTGGGAGGCTGAGACAGGAGAATCGCCAGTTCAAAGCCAGCCTCAGCAATGGCGAGGTGCTAAGCAACTCAGTGAGACCCTGTCTCTACATAAAACACAAAATAGGGCTGGGGATGTGGCTCAGTGGTCGAGTGCCCCTGAGTTCAATCCCCAGTACAAAAAAAAAAGTGTCTGGCTCTGGAGTTCTGACATCACCCGTGGATGATAGATATGCACTCACTGACATGTCAGATCAGAATTTTTTGTCTTTGGTGAAGAAAATGGAAGCAAAATGAGAAGCAGGTGGTTCTGTTTTTCTCTAGGCGCAGTTCCCCGTGCAGGTGTGTGTGCTGTGTTCTCCCCGCTGTTGAGCAACATCCTCACTCCCTTTTGTTAGATATTTCTTTTGAACAAAGCTAATATTACATCATCTTCCCCAAGGAGCAGTCCTTTACCTTTTTCATTTTCCTGCTTTAGGCATTACTTAAAAATAACAAAACCACTAAAAGCTGACCTTTATTTAAGGGTTTGACAATCATAAGAGGAGAGCAAGGGCATTACAAACAGGATATGATGGTACTAATGACAGTAATGACGGCTAATACGCATTGAACAAAATGTGCCAGGCACTAGGCCAAGCACTGAACATGCATGAGGTAATTTAGTTTTTTGTTTTTTGTTTTTTTCTTTTGGGTACCAGGGATTGAACTCAGGGGCACTCGACCACTGAGCCACATCTCCGGCCCTCTTTTTGTATTTTATTTAGAGACAGGGTCTCACTGAGTTACTTAGCATCTTGCCATTGCTGAGGCTGGCTTTGAACTTGCGATTCTCCTGTCTCAGCCTCCTGAGCCGCTGAAATTATAGGTGTGTGCCACTGCACTCAGCTGGTAATTTAGTTTTTACAACAATCTTTTGGGAATAGATACCACCCCCATTTTATAGAAAGGGAAACTGAGGCATTGGGAGGTTAGAGAGCTTGCCCTGGTTGCCCAGTGGAGATTCAAATTATGTGGATCTGAGTTCCAAATTCTTGTTCTAAGCAATAATAACTACAGAAATAGTAAAAGTTCCTTTTTTGCTATCTGGAATTTTAAAAAATGGTTTATTCTAGGTATCTGAGTCTATTTGGGTTACTATAATAAAATACCATTAACTGAGTGGCTTTTAAATAGAAAAACATTTATATTTCTCACAGTTCTGTAGGCTGGAAAGCCCAAGATCAAGGCACTGGTGAATTTGGTGCCTGTTGAGGGCCCGATCTACACAGTGTTTTGTGGGCATGTCCTCACATGGTAGAAGGGTCAATGAGCCTTTTTTGTGAGGACACTAATCCATTCATGAGGCTCCTCCTCATGACCTAGTCACCTCGTAAGGCCCCAGCTCCTAACACTATGGCATCGGGCTTAGACTGCCAGATAATTCCTGCTAAGTGGGGTGCTCTCTGGCACCCCTCCTCTGTTTTTGGAACCCTCTCATTGCCTGATGTGACCTGCACTCTTTCTAAGCAGGACCTTCTAGAAGCATTTTTTACATCTTTATTGGTTCCTTTACATTAAATCTTCTTAACACAATATCACCAACCTAAAATTACACATAAAACGTTGTATAGATGTGTGCTGTATATACATTTTTTTAATCTGAGAGAAAGGGTCAATAGTTTTTATTAGATTCCCTAGGTGATTTATTATCTGCTCCCTTCTCCCCATTTAAAAATTCATGTCATTTCTTTGGATGTCTCTGGTTTTTCCTTTGGTAGGGATGGTTTGCAGCTGGGATGCAGACATTCCATTTCTGTAACCTCCTGCCCATGTAAGCCACACTCCCTTGGGTCTCTTGTGTGGAACTGGGCTGCTTGCTGTGCTGCTCCCTCCAGATTGTCCCCAGGCTTGTGTCTTTTTTTTTTTTGGTACCAGGGATTGAACTCAGGGGTACTCGACCACTGAGCCACATCCCCAGCCCTATTTTGTGTTTTATGTAGAGTCAAGGTCTCACTGAGTTGCTTAGCACCTCGCCATTGCTGAGGCTGGCTTTGAACTCGTGATTCTCCTGTCTAAGCCTCCCAGCCAGGCTTGTGTCTTAAGATGTCCATTGACCCCTGCTCTGACTATCAGTCAGCCTCTGGGATTACAGGCGTGTGCCACTGTGCTCAGCTGGTAATTTAGTTTTTACAACAATTTTTTGGGAATAGATACCATCCCCATTTTACAGAAAGGGAAACTGAGACATTGGAAGGTTAAGAGCTTGCCCCGTTTGCCTAGCGGAGATTCAAATTACGTGGATCTGAGTTCCAAATTCTTGCTCTAAGCAATAATAACTACAGAAATAGTAAAAAAAAAGATACCAAACTTAGTCTCCTTGCTGCTTTGGGCACATAAAACTTGGAAACTCCTCCAGTTTCCAAGCCCTGTTTTACAAGTTCATTGCACTAATAATCCAGCAACTACAATGGCTAGACACTGTCCCAGGCAGTGGGCACACCACGGTGAACAAAACAATGTCCTTGTCCTTGGGCAACCAGCATTCTTCATATCAACAAGTCATTTTTTTTCCCCTGTGGATCACCATGAAGTCTAGACTCAGTTCCCCTATTTTCTATTCTACCTTCCAAGGGAGAAAATTATTAGCCGGTGAAGTAAAAAATTTATTAGCTCTTCTGCTTTTAGCAGAATGATATCTGCAGTCATCTAATTAGTCAGAGGTCCCATCACTATTCCTTCTGGTCCTATGCTGCTGGGGCATCATTTCTGGATCCCATCTGGCAGGCAGTTTGCCTCATACTTCCCCTCAAATCCTCTCACCTGGACTGTCCTCTCTGGCTCCCAGGTTTGAACACATGCATAGCTTCCTGGAGTGTAGTGTTTCCCTCTTCCTGTGCAGTTGGGGTGTCCCGTGCTCCACATTACAGGCCCCAGTTCTACTTTACGGACAGAAGGACCTACGAGATCACAAGTTAACTCATTTCCCCCTGTATCTGTTAGTAGGTAGACATCAGAGAATTTAACAGTTCCTGACTGTTCACCTGTTACTTCTTGAGGATTCCTGGTCACCTCTTCTGGAGAACTTCTTTCTGTAGAATCACATTCTTAACTTAGTCTCTTTGCTGCTTTGGGCACATAAAAGGCTCAGAGGTGTCTTACTTTATATAGCAGGGGTGATAATATGTATCTTGTGAAAGAGTAAGTAAAACCAAAGTAAGTAGCTGAAGTGCCAGCTGCACAGTGAGGCCACCACGTAAGGGCACACATGTCAGTTTCTGCTTTTCCTGCTGTGTCACAACTGTCTTCCTCCAGGATCTACAGCCTTTTCTGGGCATTTTACCCTCTCTGCTTACTTTTACTTTAAAGTCTTATTTTAGTATCTGATAGTCTGTACAGTGGTCAGCATGGCAGGAAGCTATGCCTGGGTGCCCTGGGAGTACAGTCCCAGTGTCCAGGGAGAACTCTTTGGCCCAGATATGCCATTTCCAACAATTCCTAATTCTCAGCCCCTGTCTCTAGAGCAGGGCACACAGGGGCTTTGCAGCCTGGAGACATATCCTGCAGAGAGGCAGGACAGCTGGGAAGCAAAGCACCCAAGAGGCCATATGGACATCACACTGGGTCTCAAATGCCAGCCAGAAAGAAGTCCAGGTGTTCTGGATTCAGGACTGCTCCTGATGAGGTGAGCATCACAGGGGACACAGGACTCACAGAGCCCCTGGCAAAAGTGTTCATGGAGAGAGTGCATCAGTGCTGGGCTCAACACAGACCTCAGCTGTCCAACTCTCCACCCAATCTGGGTGACCTTTGCTGCCCATATGGCTGCCTACTTTTTTTGTTTAGTTTTTTCATTTTAGTGTCCTATGAGGAGAGTCATAGGGGCAGGAGGGACCTTTGACAGATGCCAGGAACCAAGAGTGGGAAACTAGGAGCCACTGTCCATGAGGAGGTCCAGCTAGGGCTCTGACCAGACAGTAAATGCCAGTGAGAGATGTCTAAGCTGCAAATGATCCAGCACTGTCTGGAAGACTGAAAAACAGATTTCAGACTTTAGCCTAGGCCTGAGCTACTCGTGAGCAGGGGCATAAAATGATTCTAAGGAAGGTCTTAACTCTGGACAGGGATCACTGGGGCTCCGCAGAACAGCCACTTAATGCTGTGGCCCTCTGCTAAGGTGAGAGGTACCCACCTCTATCTGCAGATGGATGTCTGTATGGCAGGTGACCTCCCAGTTCAGTTGTCTGAATGAGCCAAGAGCATGTGAACCAAGGGGCGTTGCCAGAGAAGAAAAAAAGTGGGAGAGATGACAAACCCAGGAATCTGGTTCTGGAAGAAAAAGCCCAGCTCCCCAGCCCCACTCACCATCTCTGCTTGTGGTCCTTGGATTATGGCTGTGCCTGTGACCAGTCATGAGACAGAGGACAACAGTACACACAGCATCTTGGGGGAGATGAGGTGATGCTCATTTCCAGCACCCTTAGTACCATTATAGGCATGAGTTTCACCCTTTGCTGAAGGAAGACGCAAATGTTGCTTGTATTACATTGGGTTAAGCTCAACTGGGAGCCTCCTTATTGCTTTACCCTCTGAGTTACAGATTTGTCCCCAAACAGCTTAAGCTGAACCCAGAAAAAGACTAGCTGGGGTTTAGGGAGGGGACTGTGGACAAAATAGCCCCTGAACTTTGGGAGTCCCACAGCAAGGTCCTTGGGACTCCTGTTAGAGACAGGGCCCTGGGCACAGGACTGCCAGCATGGTTCTGATAGACTGCAGTCCCACCGGAAGGCCCACCACATGGATTTCCTGGCTTGGAAAATGTGGACATGGAGAGGGCTGCATTCCCCTGGCATTTCTTCATGAGTGGCGAGAAGGTGAAGCCTGCCAGTGCCTCCACTAGGGCCAGATGGTGTGGGCCCCAAGCTCTCTGTTTTTGAAAAGTGGGGCAGGGCTCAGGGGCCCACAAGGGGAGCTAAAAATAAAGTCCTTCTGTTTCTGCTCCCTTGGTGGAAATCTGGGTGGCCTATGGGGATAGATGAGCTGGGGTCCTCCTTGCCTGGGTGGACATCATGTTTCCTTTTGGACTGGGAGCCAGTGCAGCACCTTCTGCCCTTCATTTTGGCCATTGGTGCTAGGCTGGGATGTAAGAAAGGAACAATTGATAAACTAGAATTACGGTTGCATAAGCCTAGGCCTCTCAAATTTGGACCTTGAGTTTCTTTTTTTTCTTTTTTTAGTTGTAGATGGACACGATGTCTTTATTTTATTGCTTTGTACGTGGTGCTGAGGATCGAACCCAGGGCCTCACGCATGCAAGGCAAGCGCTCTACCGCTGAGCTACAATCCCAGCCCCGGACCTTGAGTTTCTTCTCATGCTGCTACCACAGCTCCTTTGGTTACATATTGCAATGTTATTTAGATATACAGTGCAGATGCCTCAAACCTTAGATGGTATGAACCCTACAAATAGTGGGGTTTTTGTTTTGGCTTGTTTGTTTGTTTTTCCTAGAGGCCTTGTAGTGTTGCCACAGAGTACTAGGATTAATATGTTCTTCAATTTTTATGCCCTGATGCCTCCTTTACATCTCTACTCTTGGGTTTGGGGGCCATTATTAAGTAAAGTATGGCTTGCTTGAGCTCAAGTACTGCAATACTACAACAGTTACTTTGGTAACTGAGACACCTACTAAGCAACTAACAGGTAGGTAGTATATACAGTGTGGATACACTGGACAAAGGAATGATTCAAATCCTGAGTGGAATGAACCATGATGGCATGAGATTTCATCATGCCACTCAGATGGTACATGATTTAAAACTTATCAACTGTTTATTTCTGGAATTTTCTGTTTAATATTTTTAAACCGATGGCAACCGTGGGTAATTAAAACAAAACCCCAAAACCTCAGCCAAAGGGGATTTCTGTACTGAAAATCCAAGCAATCATGTTGGACTGGCATAAGTGAGGTCTGGAAATGGAGCTGGGTGGGTGATAGGTTTCATGCTCCCTGGAATTATGACTCATACCAGGAGTGGCAGCAAACATAGCTTTTACCCCTTGTCCCTCCCAATTCCCCATATGTCCCCTGAGAACAGAGGCTACACACAGCAGAGGTGAGGCCCTGAGCTGGAAACACAAGTATGAGGAAGAAATACCTTTCCGGATAGGAGCAGGCCTTCATTCATTTACTTGCTCACTCAACCACTCTACACATTAAAATGATTGATTATCATTTCCTATATGCCAGGCATGCCAGTAAGAGGGTAAGAAAATTAGGCAAAGGCAAGCTGGACACAGACTCTGCCCTCAGGTTCATCATATCCCTGCAGATCTGTCTAGGAGGGTACTCATTTTTTGGGGGGGTGGAGAGGTAAGGTGTTCTTCTTCTTGACAACTAATGTCACTTGAAAATTATTCTTTTATTGTCAGATTTTTTAAAAGCATCCTGCTTCTTTGATGTTATATATGTACTTTTCCCATCCTCTTTTTAGTTTCTGTCACTTATTGAAGTTCTGGTCACCAAAAACCATGGCATTTAATCTCACTCTACTCCAAGCCCTGCCATCATCCTGAGTGACCACGGCATCCAGGTGGACCAGCCTAACAGCAGCCTTCCTCCAGGTCCCCAAGTGTCTTCTACCTGTCAGTCTTCACACAGTTCTTTCAAGTGCTAACCCGTCTCAAGCCTCCTTACTATCATCCTGCCTCTGATGTTCCAGAGACAATGGTGGCCATCCACCTCTGTGTGCTCAGCATAAGCACAGCCTACAAAGGTGTCCCTGTTCCCACACTTGCTTATCTCTGCCTTTCCATCTCACTGCAGAAGGCAGTCTTCCTGCTGTCAGAGCCAAATCTGCTGAGATGCCCAGTACCTGTCCCCTCCTGCCTCCTCAAGGACTTTGGTCCATCCGTGGTACCATTAGCTGACACTCTGACCTCTCCATCTCTGCTACTGCCTCCCAGGTTCCTGCTCCTTAAAGTCACATACACCTTTCTTGGCCCTGCATCCTGCTGCCAAACAGTCCACATACCTTCCTTCTGCTTCTTGACTCTCCATTCATAGCACAATCCTGTCATCTCCAGTGAAAAGTGCCCGTCAAGATCACCAATGGCCTCTGCTGCTAAATCCAGAAAGGACTCCTCAGTCTTTGAAGAGCATGGTCTCTGCAGCATTGGACACTGCTGAGGCCCCTCCCAACCCTTGCAATTCAATTTCTCTCAGCTTCTGGGAAATAATTATCTCCTGGATTTTCCTGTTCTGATCATGCCTTGGATTCCTCCTGCTCCTCTGCTCCATCCAAAATGAGAAGGCTGGTGCTCCCCAGTGCTTCTCTCCTTCAACTCCATCCACTCCCAGGGACATGTGGATGATGCCAAGGTTGAAATCTAGCCTAGACTTTCTTACACGTTAGGCTTGGAAGATCCAGCTCCCAGTCAGGTACCCCTACTCACTTCTGACAACCTCAATCCAGCAAATCCCAAATGGGCCTTGCTGCCTTCCATCCCTGCATCTCCTATTCTCAAGCTTCCATTCCAGTTCCCCAAGCCAGAGATCAAGGCATCATCCCTGACTTGATGCTGGCTGACCGCCTGCTCCCACTGCCATCTCTATCAACTCAATTGGAAGTGGCTGTATTATTATTAGACCTTATTCACAAAGAAAGGGAGATGCAGAGAGATGAAATCACTTGCCCAAGTTCATATGGATAATTTGAGAATTTTTTTTCCTTGTGCAGATTTCACAGGGACATTATACCACTGAGCCATACCCCTAGCTACTTATTATCTATCTATCTATCTATCTATCTATCTATCTATCTATCTATCTATCTATCTATCTATCTATTCGTAGGATCTTGCTAAGTTGCTCAGGCTGGCCTCAAACTTGTGATCTTCCTGCTTCAGTCTCCTGAGTTGCTGGGATGACAGGTGTGAAACACCATGCCTGGCTATGGTTCAGATCTTACAAGTCTCCCTAAGGCCCAGTTGCTAAAGGCTTGATCACCAGCCTATAGAAGTTATTGAGAGGTAGTGGCACCCTCAGGAGAAGGGGTCTAGTGGAAGGAAGGTAGGTCATTTGGGGTGCGTCTTTGAAAGAGATATTGGGACACTGACCCCATCTTCTTTGCTTTGCTTTCCAGTCACCATGAGGTGTGCCCCTGTGCTACCTGACACATTTCCTATCATCACATTCTGCATTGCCACAGGCCTAAAAGCAACAGGACAACCAAGCCATGGACTAAAACTACCCAAACTGTGGGCCATAACAACATTTTCCTCTTTATAAGTTGTTTATCTCAGGAACTTTGTCATAGTGATGGAAAACTGACTAACATAGTGGCCAACATGGGATTTAAACCCAGAAAGGCTGGCACCAGAGTCTGTGCTCTTCCCTACTAATCCATGGCTGATGGTAACAAAGCCCGTGGCTTCCACTTCCTGAATAGTGCCTTCAACATCCTTGTCCCCTGGAAGAATGGTCTGTTTGCCTTAGTCTTGTCTCCCTGTAATTCATTCCCCAGTGGGTCCCTATATCCTTCAGGATAAAATCAGAGTCCCGAGGTGGATTAGCCAAGGCCCATTTTTTAACTTCTCTGGCTTCACTCCTTTCCTTTGCCTGTTACCTACAAGCACAATAGAATTATAGTGACCATATAATTTATCATCCTAACTGAGATTGAGAGTGAACAAGGGGAATTTATAATTCAGCTGGGCCCGTAGGTATAAACCAGCACAGTCCCAGGCAAACGAGGCTATATAGTTGGTCTAACCACCATCTCCTTATGTTGGAATATTCACTGTACCCCAAACATGCTGTGTTCTTTTACTCCTGGGCCTCTGAACACACAGTTCCTTTTGCCAGAAAAGCCCATTTATCCTCTTTCAAGAGCTCTTCCCTGATGTCCCTGCTCCCGGGTTATGTAAGGTACCTCCTGACACTCTGCTGCTGCTGCTGTTGATAAAAGAATGGTGGCTAATGTTTCTTGGTGATGAGGTGCAGTGAGGGACAGGACAGCAAAGTGGTTAAGCATAAGGGCTATGGAATTAGGCTACCTGGTGCTGCGTCTTGGCTTACTATGCACCCAGATTAGGTTACTCAGCCTTTTCCTGCCTCCTTCTCCCAGTAAGGATTTTATGAGCTAGTCTCCAGTGAAACCTGCCAAGTATACAGTCAGCATCCATCAAGCATTCACTGTTCTTATTTATTGAGCACTTGCTGCATGCTAGGCCTTGCTGAGCATCTCACATGCATGACTCCTGCACTGTCCCAACAGTTCTGTGAAGTAGGTACTAGTATTTTAATTACACAATTGGGGAAACTGAGTCTGAAAAGCTACTTGCCCCAGGTAATGAGCGGCACTGCTAAGTGCTGGCTCCAGGCTTAAGCCCAAGTCCTGATGACCTGCAGCACATTTGGTACCTGTGTTTTCCTGTTGGTCTCCCTCCTTAGACTGTAAGCCACCTGAGGGCAGAGGTGGCCCCTTTTGCTCTGTATCCTCAGCCCAAGCCCAGTGCCTGGGACATGCTTACAGAACGAAGGATAGAGCTTACAACCTGGCAACTGGAAAAACATGCTCATGTCTGGCCCAAACACAGCACCAAAAGGAAGGAGTGTTGGGGGTCAGGGTCACCAGGCAGGGAACTCAGGTGGTGGGATGCTGTTGCCCTCCAGGTGACACAGGGCATCCAGTGCAGTCTCACAGTGTTGGGGTTTTTAAATCACAGACAGTGAAGAGACACCTGTGTATCACCTTTCCTCCCAGAATTCAGGTTTTAAAGTTCTATTTATTTGGGAAGGAGGAAAACAGAAAAAGAGACGAGAGAAAGAGAGAGAGAGAGAGAGAGAGAGAGAGAGAGAGGGAGGGAGAGGGAGGCAGAATTGCTTTGATTTGAGCTTCTCTGTGCATCTTATTCTCTTTTAACCTTCTTTTCTGGAGTAAAAGTTGCATGACGGGCAGCCCAGGATGCCATGGGCCTTCGATGAGCATTCACAGTAATTGAGCGATAATGAAGCTGTGCGTGCGTGTGCGTGTGTAAGGGATGATCTAGGTGGGGTTGGCATATTAGTGCCCATTCCTGAAGCGAAACAGAAGCAAATTAACAAAAAATATTCCTACCAGGCCTCACACTGCTAAAGAGTAAATATAATTATCCTTAATCAATACAGGCCCTTCAGCACTAACTAATGGCTGTCCTGGGCTTAATTGTTCTCAGCAGTTGGGGAGGGTGGGGAGAGAACAGTGTACTCCAGCTTCCCTCCAGCAGGGCAGGGTGTCCTGGAGCTGAGGCAGGATCCCCAGGTCAGTGAAGGGGGAAGTGAAGGAGGCAAAGTTAAGCAAGGAGAAGCTCATGTAATTTGCTCCGGATTGATGGAGCTGTGGCTAGAATCACATGGCTTCTCTTGTGCTGGCTGACAAAGCTCTCACCTAGCCCTCCTCCCACCTGTGGGTCCCTCCTTAGTTCACTTGTGAGGTAGAGGAATGCAGGGCCAAGTGGCAACTCTGCAACTGCCTTACAGCCTTTAAATGCTCCCTGTGTTTCATGAGCACCTACTGTGTTCCACGCCCTGAGGGGTACAGGTGACAGGTTGAAGCACATGCCTCACCTCAAACGGCTTCAGTGGCTCCATCTCCTGGCAGAGTTTTCTCTAATACAAAGGGGATGATGCCCTCAAGGGAAAAGGCCACATCCTGTGGGTCTTGGTGACAGAGGCTGTCTGAGACTTGGCACCTGAAATCAGAATTTGGGCTGTGCAGTCTGCTCTATGGGTGCTAGTGTTTCTGACCCATGGCCCCCTGGGGTCCTTGGAGGGGTGTAGTTATGGATGGGAGTCCACAGACCAGAAAGTTCAAGAGAACTGCATGTGGGGAGGGCTTTGTGAGTTCACTGTTCCTTCCGGTGTGCCCAATTCCTCTCTTGCTCTCCTCTTCCTGCATGCTCATCTCTGCTTTGAGGTGACTATTGGTGTCTTTCTGCAGGAAGTGCTGACTGCCCTATCCAGAGACACTGCCAGGGACTCTTCAAAGCTCTTGCCTTGCCCCTGTATTCTCTGACTCTGATCTGGCCTCCATGCCTTCCTCCAGGTCTTCTTGTCTTTCTCTTTTCCCCTCTTCACCCCAAGCACTCCCTGCAGCTCCCTCCTCCTCAAGATAGGCCCCAGAAAGGACAGGCAGCGACGGGTGCTCCTGCCTGGTGTCTATGCTGGTCCAAATGCAGGCTGCCCTGGAGACTGGCATCGTATTGATTGGACCTGAACACTGTCTAGACATAGCAAAGCTCCCAGAGTGGGTGCTTGCTACAGTATCACCAGTGACTCTCTGCACTTATTTCCCTCTTCCTGGGGAGAATACAGAGGCTGTGACCTGACAAGCTGCCAGCTATGCTGCAGGAACCAGGGAGGAGGGGCTGAGGCCAGAGAAGGTGAAGTTCAGGCCTCACCCAGTCCCGTCTCCTCCCTCACATCTCGAATGGGTCTCCTCCTCCCTAAGGATGCACAGAACCCCACCTCTTTGCAAGGAACACCTGTGGCTTCAGGTATGGCCAGTGCCCTGAGTCCCTCTACTGCTATGGATAGTGCCATCTGTACAGGCCCCAGGCCAAACTCTGGGAACAGTCCTCCTATTTCTACATGGGGGAGGCTGAGGAGTCCAAAGTCAATCACGCAGAAACTCAGCCTCAAGGCCATTGTGTAGAAATGTGCAGGTCCTGGACCAGAAGGCTACTAAAATCTGTGTGGCTGTCCTATGGAGATGGGGGAGGCACCTTTTCTAATGCACACAATGATGCTAGCGGGCCTGGCCAGGTCCTGCTCAACCTAGAATCTTCCCGCTTATTGGTCCTCCCTAAAACTTTGTGGCTTGGTTCTTTGCTTAAACTAATGTCTGTGACCAGGTTCCTTCTCTGGCCTCTTTGTCCATTCTTTTAGGGACCCTATTTTCTGCCTTGTGCTCCATCCGCTCATAACAGGATTCCTGATCTAAGCTACGGTGTCCTCACGGGCCTCCAGATCTTCCCCTGAACCTGCTGCTGATTCAGCTCTTCATTTCCTCAAGCCAAAGAGTCTCCCTTCTTGCTTGGGGAACCTGCTGGAGAGCCCCATGACTCCTCACTGCTTTCCTTCCCAAATCCTCTTAGCACCTGTAATTCTTGCCCTTTTCTCTGCTGAGCTGGAGGGTATCTGGTCCTTCCCTCAACCAACCCCTGACCAAGAGTATTATCTTTCCTGGTCCAGTCCTAACGGGCCCTGCACAGAACATCACATCTCCTGGCACCCTTGGTTGGCCTGATTAGAGAAGCCCAAATTGCCTGAGTGCTAGAAATAGCAACATCATCAGTGACTAAACAACCTGAGTGACTAAGCACCCAATTCCCCCTCCTCACCCCTGAATGCTTGGGGACACATCTCCTGAGCCTCTGCTCCCCTGGGAATCCTTGGAGGCTGCAGCACCATCTGGGGACACCCCCACAGCCAACCCATAGGCCTCTCCTCCCCTGGGAATGTACTTACAGCCGAGGCTCCTTTCCCTGTGAAAGATAGGAAAACCACTGGAGGGATGTATTTGATCAATAAGCCCATCACAACCACCGTGGGGTCACGGCCTGGGCCCCCTGAATGGGAACCTCCAGGAGAGCCACAAGGAGCCGTGGGCCAGGAGGACCCTCAAGTGGTTCCCATGAGGCTTGTTCAGTCATTGGCCACTGGGAGCCAATGGGGCTTTCTTGTATTTGTCTTCAACTAATGGGAAACCAAGGGAGTGACCAGGGGTTAGGAGAGTGACCAGTGACGCTGCTGGTGGCATTGCTAGATTCAAATGCCTGCATGTCATACCCACATAAGGCACAAGCCACAGTTGTCGAGACTGAACAGAGTGCGTTTCTCATGTGCAAAGAAACCCTATGTAAGCAAACAACTTAGGAGGTTTATCTTCAAAGCCGGGGCACCTTATATGGCTCCCATTTGTATTATTGTTGAGTCCCTGTGTTGTTCAATTATTTGTCCTTATAATCCGTTCCACTGATGATAACCCCCATTCTGCCACTTTTTATCAGGCAACTCCTAATTATCCTTCAAAACCCATCGTGGTCATAACCATCCCTCACAAGTCTTCCCTGAACTATTATTGCTCCCCCCATTCCACATAAGTAATTGTTTCTTTCCCTCCGTAATAGGAAAAGGCTCTTCCTGTGATAGATATATCCTAGACTTATAAAGTGATTTTTTGTCCCTCTCCCCTTTATACCAGGGCAGCCAATCATCTTTATATCTTCTGAGTCTAGTACAGCACCTGGCATACAGTAGGTGTTCAATAAATGCTCTTTGAGTAAATGAGTGCAATGGGAGTTTTCCATCTAGAGTGCAGGCTCTCTGAGTCAAAGGACCACAAGCTTTCCAAAAGCCAGTCCCACTAGTGCTGAGCACAGAAATGCTCACATACCTCTGTGGAATGAGAGATGACGTTGCTTCTAGTCTGCCCCCAAACTCACCTGTACTCAATAAAAATCTCAACCTTCTCACCACCGACTCCTCTGGCAGACTGAGTCACTCCCTCGCCTGTGTTCAAGCTTTTATAAACACGCCTGCAATGTGGCATTTATCCTACTGTATTGCAGCCATTTGTTTACATATCTGTCTTCCATACCAGACATGAGCTCCTTGGGGACCAAGCCTGCTTCTCATTCTTCTTTGTACTCCCCACCCCAGCACCTAGCAGGAGCTCAGTGCCTGCGCGTGGAGTGAATCACTGCCATGAGCAGACTGGGCTGTAGGACCAAGAGTGGCTTCCAGCAGGATGGGGAGCCTGGAATGAGACTAATATGCCTCGATTCTCACAGAAGAGCCTCTCCAGAGCCATGGCCAAGTGCTAGGACAATTGACCATGATGACCAGCTCCTTGGTTTGGCTTCCTACAGCTTCCTCTTGTCCCTGCCCTTAAGTTCCCAGGAGTACTTGGCCCATCAATCTCTACAGCGGCCACCATCTGGACAGTTGACTATGTGTGGAGGTCACAGAATATGTGTGCCACAGGCTCAGGTGTCCACTCTGGAAGACTGATGGAGCATTGCTTTGTCTTCTTGTCATCCTAACCACCCCTTGCTCACCCATCCCTTTGGAGGAAGGCTGGCAGGGAGGAGATGAGGCAGGGGCTGGACAAGGCAAAGCAAGTCCTGGAACAATAAATTACAGATGCCAGGCCAACAGCCTCAACCTCTTGGAGGCAGTCAGAGCTCCCTATAGGCCTGCTCAGCACCACAGGAGCCCTTTCTAGGGGCCGCAGGGAAGGAGCTCGAGCTGCACACACTCAACAATGGGCGTCATCTGCGTGTGCCTGGCCCAGAAGGTTTCCAGCTTGGTGCTGGGCTTTGTCCCCAGCACCTCATTTAAGGGGTAATCATTTTAATAAATATAAATGGTGGGACTCTTGCCTGAGCATGATACTGAAATCGAATCCGTAATCCAGACAGAGGGGAGTGCACCTGCACTGGGTTAATTACACACACACCAAGCATATGGTGGCGCACCTCCAGACCAACAGGCGGAGAGCGTTCTCGGGGATGCAATTAGTTCCTGCGCATGCATAAAAAATGAGCCAGCACTTCCAAAAGAAAAATAAAACTGCTGAAGTCATAACCTCAAACCGATGTAATTACAATCATTGAATCTCACCATTTGGCTTTAAGCAACATTTACCCATCCGCTGTCCCTAAGGTGGGCTTGCTGAGCAGGGCTTGCTTTCCAGCTTCGTTCTGCTGGTGTCTCCTCCATTTTGGGGGCTTCTGCTTCCTCCCCAAGTCCTGAGCATCATATGTCTTAACCCCAGGGTCATTTGATGAGTGGAGCATTATTCTTAGAATAATAACAGCTCAAATGCAGTGAGCCTGGCACATTACTTGCGTTATTCATGAGAAGGAATAATATTAATCCCACTTTTCAGGTAGGGAAATTGAGGTTTAGGAAGTTCAGCAAGTTGTGCAAGGCTGTCCAGACAGTCGGACCACAAGCTCCCTGTCACGCTCTGCAGACTTTAACATGGAACCCCAGGCAGGAAGTTCCAGGAGCAGGACTTTGGGCAAGTCATTTCATCTTCCCTCTCTGGAAAAGTGTGCTAACAAAACGTCCCTTCAGGGTTGTTCTGATTTGGGGATTAAGTGAAAATGACAGACCGTCAGTCAGGGTCTGGGGGTAGAAAGGCAGAGACTGAGGATCACTATGGAATCAGAACTGTCTGGGTTGAAGTTCCTCCCCCTTCTCAGACTCTCCCCTCCCTTCCTTTCCATTTTTGTTCAAATGCCACCTCGTCAGGAGGCCCATTCTGACACCCTAAATTTGGTCACAATGCCCCCCATGCCACTCCATAGTATCATTCTTTGTTCTCTGTTTCTCCTAACACCACCTTTCATGTACAATACATTGCACTTTTGTTTATTCCTGTCTCCCCCATCTTGCTGCCCATCCAGAGTTGAGATCCAGGATGACAGGAATGGTTTTCTGTTTTATTCACTGCAGTATTAACAGTGAATAGTGCCCAGTACCTAGTAGGTGCTCAATAAATATTTGTGCATGAATGAATGATTAACCTCAAGAAGCCTCAGTTTCCTCATCTATAAAGTACTACCTTCTTGTTGTTGTTGTTTTTGTGAGGATAGCAGGAGATAGCCTCTAAAGTGCTCAACACAGTGCACAACATTTGGCATTTGCTCCAGAAGGGATGGTTATAAAGAAAGACTTTATTTTCCATTCATTACTGTAGCTCCATTGCTTAAGACAGGGACTGGTATTAGGTAGATATTCACTAAATATCTGCTGAATGGATTATTGCTCAAAGTTTCTTTGAATCTAAAAAGATTCAGATCTATTAGAACAAGAGGCCTTGGGATTCCTATACTAAAGGTTGGCCTATGGCCCACAGAGGGAGGGTCACAGCTTCGTGTGTTGGAGTCTCACAGTGTGGCCACTCGCCAAGGCAGGCACCAGGCAGCTGACCCTATTTGCAAGCCTAGGAGTAGGAACGCCAGATAAAACAGGACGCCCAAGCCGGGCGCGGTGGCTCACGCTTGTAATCCCAGCACTTAGGGAGGCTGAGACAGGAGAATCGCGAGTTCAAAGCCAGCCTCAGCAATGGCGAGGCGCTAAGCAACTCAGTGAAACCCTGTCTCTACATAAAAAAACCACAAAATAGGGCTGGGGATGTGGCTCAGTGGTCGAGTGCCCCTGAGTTCAATCCCCAGTACCAAAAAAAAAAAAAAAAAAAAAAAAAAAAACAGGACGCCCAGCTAAATGTGAATTTCAGATAAACACAAATACTTTTTGTGTGTAAGCATGCAACATTTGGGACATAATTATACCAAAAAAAAAAAAATCCATTGTCTTGTATTTTTATTCACTAAATCCAGCACTTTAGCTGGAGAATGTGTTTCAGGGCACCCTGAGAAGATGGAGGCTTCAGGAAGACCCCCACCCCAGCCCAGGACATAGCCATTTCTTCTCTGCTATGGCAGAGTGTGCTTAGATAGAGACTTCGGTGAACTCTGAAGCTAGAGAAGCCAAAACTTGTGGGTAGTGTGTTGGTGGTCCAGGGGAGGGGACTGAGGGACATGGAGAGGGAGGCGCTAGGGGCAACACTGACCTCTGCCACCAGGCAGGGGCTGGTGCTCTGGGGAGTGAGTACACAGGGCGATAGCACACCTTGGGACAGATATTCCTGCTTTCAGTTGCTGTTATTTAAAAACATCCCACATTTGCAAATGCCTTCATTAATCTCATGGTAGGTGTCCCTTCCACGTTGAGAGGTGAAGGATTACATCATAGAGCTTCCAGAAGTACTCCTGCATCATTGCTGAGCTGGGCCTCCAACCCAAATGAGGCCGTGTTGCCTAACCTGGGCCATGTCTAAAGCACCTGGAGGATCCACTAACATTTCTTCAGGGCTCTCTATGTCTCTGGAATTAGGTTGTGGGCCCAGTTGGGTGCTTGTGACTCTGTGGCCTTGTCAGTCCTGTAGCCTGTGTGCTGATGCCACCGTGCCCAGTCCCCATCCTGGCCTGGCTGGCTGTTTTCATCACCCCTGGGGCCACTATGTGAAGCTGGGACCCCTAGGTCCATGGTGGAAGTTAGGGAGTCAAACCCTGATTGAACCTCAGAACCAGACACACAGATCCTTCCTAGAGTTCCACGGCCTAGGCTGCTCCAGAGGGGAGCCTCTGGGCCTCCCAGCCTGCTCCATTCCCCACACTGGGGAAAGCCTACCTATCTCCCTCCTGAGTATCAGAGTTCTTAACGACCATCATCCAACTGCTAACCAGTGTGACCCCTCTCCCAGTGTCAGGGAGGCATGTTCCAGCAAGAGAAACCCAAGGGTGACTCTAATCACCAGCCTGTAATTACTTTTCACACTTTGGTTTTATCTTGATAGTCCTCCTCCAGCAGAGTGAGCAGTCTGTGTCATATGCTAATGACCATGTCCAGGGCTGGGGTTGGGGTGGGGCTACAGAGGTCTCTTCAACACTGAGGAGTCTGCTGGGACCTTCTTCACAACTGCAGGAATTTGGGAGCTTTAAGTATGTATCTACGTGGAATGGGCCAGAGACAGTGTCCTTTTCTCCATATGGGTCTGGGAGGACCACATCTCTCACCTTAGACCTTCTTCATCATCTCCTGCTGCACCCCTTATCCCAGAGAGATGATACCCCCAACTGGAGCAATGGGCAACATTACAAAGGGACCTGTGCAGAGACCATAGGGCCAAAGGATGATGGGGTTTTGGGATCCAAAACCTAGGATAAGAAAAGCATGTGGAAAGGGACCCATGAGAGGAGCTTCGGCCTTCAGCTGTGGGACAGTCTGTCCCAGGTGACCCACAGGGAGGCAGCCAAGGGAAGAGCCCAGTTACACTCTTCCCACCCCCAAGCCCTTGGCAAGACTCTCCATTGGCCAAACCCAACAAGAAGTCAGGTAGAGCTGGGTGGTAGGTGGACCTGGAGAGAACCACTCTGGCCCCCCTCTCCCAGAAGCCCTCTCTGGTGACTAAGGGGATCATTTCTCTACTCTGCATCTGCCACAGGATGGGAAATAGGGGGAGGATAGCAGGGGGTGTTTCTGTTTCCCACAATAGATACTGCGAGGGCATTGATGTGCTATGGGCAGATGCTTTTAGAAGTTCCAGAAAAAGGAATACATACATGATTTGTTCAGAGAAGCCTCAGGACCTCACCCTGTATGACCTTGGGCCAGTCACTCACCTCTTTGGGTCTGTGTTCTTATTTCTAACATTGACCTTGCTAACACTGGCATTAACATTGTTAACATTGGCGTTGCTAACACTGACCATGGCAGGCTATTGTGAGGAACGCACAAGATAATGTGGAAACGCTCAGCACAGGGCAGGCCACATGGCAGGTATGCAGTAAGAAAGACCTGAATCTCAAGTGACCTCAGTGTCTCCTCCAACCCCAGGCTTGCTGCCTGTGGTCTCCCTCAGCCTCTTAGCCCCTCACACATGGTGGAAGCGGAGCTCTACCCAGCCTGGGTTCAGCTCCAGCAAGTGGGCTGCCAGTCCCAACTGCCAAGAGCAATGCTCGCCAGCATCCAGCCAGCCACAGCTTCCGGCCATGATTGCTTATGAGTATTGGCTCCGTGCCCCAAGTGTCTGTGCTGTTGGGTGCCAAGGGAGCAGAAAGGATCTGGAGGCCGGGCTGGGGCCACAGAGGGAGGGAAACCCACCCTGCAGGATCTTGTGCCCTGCACCCTGGATAAGCAGCTGAGTAGGGCAGGAAGACGGGGAGGGCTCTTCCTGCCTGGGGAAACCGGCAGCTGCCTGTCTACCTTGTTAACTGGAGCACAATCAAGGCAGTTAGGAGTTGAGGATGTCTCATGTTTATTTATGCAGCTGTGACACACTGTCTTTCTGTGCTGGCCACAGTCCCTGGGGGTGCTCGGTGGCCACTCTTCCTCCTTTAACTTTCTCTGTCTCCACGCAGCTCCTGGGCACACGTTGGTGCCTTCTCATCGACTCGATTTCAAATGGTAAACGAACATCTGTATAATATCTTACAGTTTACAAAGCACTTGCCATATCTGTTACTTTGGGGGAAGTCTCATGACAACCCTGTTTGGTTTCTAAGATCATCATCCTGCTTTACAGATGCTCTGGGTTCCATGGTCCCTACAAGACACGGGAGGCTGTCTGTGGGCGCAGCCCTGGGTGTGGAGTTGCATTGGGCTCTGAGAAGGAGAAAGGGGACTGCACCATTCTGCAGCGGCTCTCTAGGTGCCTGGGTTCCTTTTTGCTGACCTACGTGGTGGGGGCAGGACAAGCGTTCCTGGGGCTGATAGAAGGGAACATCTTCAGGGTGAGCTGTCACCCTCTTCTGTGCTGGCTGAGCTCTGGGGGCTCCTTTGCCAGCAGGTCAGCAGGGAGAAGTGAATGCCAGTCACTGTTGGGGTCAGGGGCGGTAACCCTCTTTTGGAGAACAGCATGGTAACAGGTGCTGCCTCTTAGCCTCTAGCCCAGGGTTCCTTCTCTGATCCTGCTGGGATGCCCAGAGCACTCCTAGGCACGCCTCGCTTCTTGGGAAGGGCCTCCCAGCTACAGGTGAACAAGGTGAGTTCATGGTATCTAGAAAGACCCCTGGTTTGGGGCTGGGGTCATGGCGCAGTGGTAGTGTGCTCGCCTAGCACGCGGGAGGCACTGGGTTCGATCCTCAGCACCACATAAAATAAAATAAAGATATTGTGTCCACTTACAACTAAAAAATAAATATTTTTTTTTTTTTTTAAAAGAGCATGTTAACCCTGATAATAGATTTTAAGTCTCTTACTGGCTATTCCTCCCACTAGAAGATGAGTCCCATCGGGGAAGGGTAATAATCTAAGTACTTGGTGAGGTGACTGAACATGTTAATGAATGAATAAATGATACTGGGCCTTCGGGAAAGTCCAACTCATATTTGAGAGCACCTACTATGTACCAGGTGCTTTTACTTGGTTATTTTAAAAGGTCTTTTGATTCTTACAATAATGCTACAGGAGAGCATTTGGAGATAAGGAATCTGATGCTCGGAAGGATGACGTGATTTGCCCGAGGTTGCTGGCTGTCACATTCCACATCTCAGCAAAAGTCACCTTCAAATGCACGGCTGCCCGAGTCAGTGAGCAGAGAGTCACGCAGGCCTGCTTCATCTTCCCCTCCCTACCCCAACGCGCACACTGGAACAATCCTCAGGTCTTGTTCCCTCCCCCGCTAGAAGGTTTCTACATTCTGTCTAATCCCATCCTCCTTGCCATTTTCCTAGGCAACCCATGATCATTCCCGAGGTGCTGCCTTGCTTTGTCCCTTCCATGTCTTAGTTCCCTTCTCTGTAAAATGAGGGTAATTCCAACCAACCCTGAGCCCAAGTCCCTCTAGAGGCCTTCAAAGCAGGGAGATGAGGCACACTGGTTTCCAGGGCTACTTGATGATCGTGCTGGATCTTTTACTTTTGCGACTTTCTTCCTTCATAACAGACTACTAAAAATTAGGCTTTACAAATACGTTAGGATAAAGACAAAACATATTCCAGAGCCGGGCATGGTGGTGCACACCTGTAATCCCAGCACTTAGGGAGGCTGAGACAGGAGAATCGCGAGTTCAAAGCCAGCCTCAGCAATAGCGAGGCACTAAGCAACTCAGTGAGACCCTGTCTCTACATAGAACACAAAATAGGGCTGGGGATGTGGCTCAGTGGTCAAGTACCCCTGAGTTCAATCTCCAGTACCAAAAAAAAAAAAAAACCCCAAAAAACCATATTCCAGGCTTGATTCATTATTATATATTCATTATTATCATATTCATTTTTTCTTCTTATTAAAAAATATTTTTGTGAGCCCTGCAAGTCTGTGGGGCCCTATCCACTGTCCTCTGTGCCTGATGGACAGGTCCCTGTGGCTGGTTTGGACAGGGAAAGTCCCACATATCAGGAAACACTTTAGCCCTGGGCAAACCAGGCTAGCTGGTCACTGTGCTGTGAGCCCAGGGGTCTGGTTCCCTTCACCTCTCTGGGCTCATTGCTTACTCCCTTCTGTCAGCCAGTTTGACTGCAGAGACCACCACCTCTGCTTAGAACCTGTGCACTCACTCCCACTCAGCCTGTCGTAGCATCTGGCTAACCTCCTTTAGATCACCACTCAGATGTCTCCCTGTCAGTGGAGCCTTCTGTGGCCACCAGTGCAGCATCCTTCTCACTGATCTCCCTTCCTCCCTCCTACTCATGTCCAGTTCTTTCAATACACGGCAGCCAGAGTGACCTTTCCAGAAAAGCAAATTTGATCACGTCTGTCTCCTACTTAAAAATGTTTCTGGGTTCCCATTTCTTTTAGAAGAAGATCAAAACTCAAAACTCCTTGGCGTGACCTACAAGGCCCTGATGAGACAGTGCTGCTCTTTTGGCTGCTGCTAGAGGCTGCTCTGACCCTTTTGAAGTTCCTCTTTTCTTAAGGCTCTCCCAGTGCATGGGCTGCATGGGAGAAGCTCTCCCAGTGCATTGCCTTGTGAGAAGCTCTCCGGGTCATGTGAGCCTCAGTGGTTCCTCATCGAAGAAGAGGAGAGACCTCAGTGAGCCAGGGAAGATTGGGACTAGTGTTGAGGGGAAGGAGGGAGTAGATGGGATGATGCCACAAGGTCCTGCAAGTTTAGAGGTTTTTTTTTTTACTCTCTCCTTAAGCCCAGCTAGATCCCCTGGAGAGACACCGAAGTACACTGGAGCCTGGCTGGTGAGCAATGCCAGGAAATTTCCTTGGCAATGTTTGCCTTCTTTCACTTCTGGCCATTTTTGAGGCTGGATAGTGCTTTCCAGAAACCTTAGTCTGTGGCATTTACCGATCCATTAGGAAGTACTTCCTTGTGTCTACCCTACATTCTGATGCCAGGATTTCCCTGCTGGAAGGAAAGTGGAGCCAGGAGGTCCCCAGCACAATGCCCTTTGTCTCCAAGAAAGCTGAACCCTACTGAGACAATAAAAAAATGGGGATTTAACAATAAATATCCATTTAAAAATGGATATCAGGGGCTGAGGCTGTGGCTCAGTGGCAGAGCACTCGCCTCACACTTGTGAAGCACTGGGTTTGGTCCTCAGCACCACATAAAAATAAATAAACAAAATAAAGACACTTTGTCCATGTATAACTAAAAAAATATTTTTAAAAAATGGATATCAACTATGTGGTGAGCACTAAGCACTTCACATGAATTGAGTCACTGCTGACAATAGCCACAGGAGTTCTGAGCTCCCATCTACCTACCCCTGCTGATGAAGCCAGGGTAGCCAGAGTGTGTGAATACTTTTCTCCATCCCAATGTCTTTCAGGAGGAGGCTGGGTGCTCTCCAGGAAATTACTCACACTCAAACTGGGACAATCCTGAGGAGACAACCTTGCTGGTGCTATAGCTATAGCAGAGGGTGACATGAGAATTAATTTGTTGAGCATCTACTTAGTGCCAGTGCTCTAAAAGATAATGCATACACATCATCTCATTTAAGCCTCACAAAACTCTAAGAAGTAGCTATTATTAATTCATTTGACAGATAAGGAAATAGAGGCTCAGAAAGAATAAGTAGTCTAACCAAAGTCGCATAACACATCAAAGTGACCGATGTCACATTATGAATAAAAGCTTTGAGATTTGTCCCAGGTCTGTTTAATTTGCTTCTAATGGCTTGGATGCTTCATTTATACTTGTGAGGTGGCTGATGGACACTGGGCTTCTGACAGCTCTACCTAGAACAAAATTACAAAAATTATGCACCCAGTCCCTTGGGGATGAGGCGTTCTAGGATGAGAGGGGAATGTGGATGGTGGCTGCCACTCCTCCATCTTCCCCACCTAGCCCCAACCTGGGGACTTAGCCCTATCCATGCTGCTAATGCATGACCCATGCTGATCAGCTCCCTCCTCAACCCTATTCACCTGGGAGCTGGAACTATGAAATTGTAATGACAGATCCAGTTCAGTTCCCAGGATGAGCCTTGTTGGTATGTCTGCCTTGGCAGGGAGGTGACCTCTGCTCTGTCCTTGCACCATGACAAGTGAGTTTTCCTCATTCATGTAGCTACAGGAACACTACCTCCTCCATGGAGCCTTCCTGGAATGCACAGATAATGGCTGTCGTCTAATGCAGGCACTCCATTCCAGAGAGAGATAGGAACCTAGATCTCAGCCACTGTCTGTCCTTGTCTTATTGGATTACCAATGGGACTTCTCTATGAAGGTCTAGTTCCCAGTTCAGAAATGTTCCTGTGGGTCCCCAGGGGAGTCTTCCTTCATGCAGGGGCTGTCTGCCAGAACTGATCCCACCACTTCTCACTTCCAGGTATCACAGGATAAACCCGCCAACTCTCAGATGGTGGCTAGTCAAGGGTGCCTTTTCAAAAGTTAAGAAGCAGAAAGTGGGGCAATGGGTGAGATAAGTACAGTAGAGGTCAGAGATAATGGGGGGGGGGTTCCTTTAAATAGAGAAAGGGAGACTTTCCTAAAGGAGGCTCTGCTGGGTGAGGCTCACTGGATGATCCCTAATAATCCCAGCCAGCAACCAGGTCCTAGAGAGACCATGCTCCAGCTCAGGCTGGAGATCCAGGCATGCAGAGGCACTTCATGTTCAGACTTTGAGTTCTTCTAGACTTTGGCATGCAAAGCCCTTTCTTTGTCCTCCCATGGCCCAGTCTCAGGAACTCAGAGTAATAAGGCTTCTGAGATCACTTTCAAAGCCTTCTCATTTTGCAGATAAGAACACTGGGGTCTAAGACTCGCCTGGGGCCCACGGCAGGTCTTTGTGCGGGTGTTCACAGAGGGGAGCTGGTGCGGCAGGGGGCCAGAGGGGAGCAGAATGAATTCCCATGTTGCCATCTCCTTCCTCCTCATACCCCGAGGTAGCATTTCCAGCCTGGCAGAGCAGGAGACGGGGTACAGAGAGGCTCTGCAGGGAAGAGGGGCCTGCAGGGCCAGGGCAGACACCAGTGACAAGAGCAATTTATTTCCCAGGCACAGATTAGATGGCCGCTGAGAAATTCTTCCTCATGCAATCCATCAGGGGGCTGCCTCTGGCCGCCTCCAGGGACTCAGGGCGTTTGTCTTGACTGCCTTGCTCTGCCGCTTTATGTGGCCCCCTGTGGTGTGAGTCATGCCATGGACCCCCAAACCAGTAGAAGATCTCCACAGAGCTGGTACCTCATGAACTACAGCCACTCGGCCACCCTGGCTGCACAGACTCCTGGGAGCAGATGAAGTGTTCCATTGGGGTCTGCAGGACTGAGGGCTTTATCAGTGCTCAGTGCTGGCTGGGAAAGGAGCAGCCCCTGGAGGCTCTTTTCAGATATCTAAGGTCATAGGGATTCTCCCAGCCTGCTTTGACACCAGGGTGTAGGTTGAAAGTATGTCAGCTAAAGGGTTGGCGAAGTTTTCTATATAAAGTCAGATAGTAAATATTGGAGGCTTGGAAGCCACAAGGTTTCTGTTACAATTACTCAACTTGGCCACCATAAGCAATATGTAAATGAGCAAACATAGTCATGTTCCAGTAAAATCTTACACAAACCAGACGATTGGCCCATGGTTGAACGTTGATGCCCCTAAGCCCTTGGGAATTTGGAGACCCTTCATTCTCTTATCAATTAGTAATAAGTTTTTTAAAAAATATTTTTTTAGCTGTTGATGGATCTTTATTTTATTCATTTATTATTTGTATGTGGTGCTGAGGATCGAACCCAGTGCCTCACACATGCTAGGCAAGCGCTCTACCACTGAGCTACAGCCCCAGCCCAGTAATGATAAGTTTTGTAATGAAAAACTCTCAAGTAAATTAAGTAACAGGAGCATTAGAGTTTACCCTAAATTCTAACATGGTGACTCTGGAAACTGTATCTCCAAGTCTCAGAAACCAAGAAATAGGCACTTGTGTGGATCTGGGGCTACTAGGTCACACAAACTCCTTCATCAGTGTTGGACAGAGCTGTGGAGGAATGCCACATAGGCCTGAAGTCCAATTACTTGAGTTTGATCCTTGTTCTACTACTTTCAGGTATATGATCTTAATTCCCTTGCCTCAGTTTCCTTCTCTGTAAAATGGAGACAGTGAGCTTTGGTTCTCATAGACTTGTGAAACAGAATGAGTTACAATAGGCAAGGCATTTGGAAGAGTGGCTGGCATGTGGTCAGTCCTCATGCTGTTGGCAGACCTTAGTTAACCTTCACAAAACGCTGACCAGGGCCTAGCTGACTTGGGTGATGAAGGAAGTTGAGGTATGGGGACACTTGTTCCTACCAGATGGCCAATAGGTGATTGCTTTCATCCAGGCACTTTGGCATTTAGGATTTCTCTTCTGTCTGTGCCCATTTTGATCAGAATAGGAACTGGACTAATTATAACAAAGAGAAGGAAAAGATAAGGAAATACATTTATCATATTTGTATAATGAACTGGGTAGGGCTAGGTGCTTCACATATCTTTATATCATAAAATCCACAAAACCACCCTGTAAGGTGGGTATTAATGTCCTCATTTTATAGTCTAAGACATTAAATCTCAGAAAAGATATATAAGATGTGCAAGGTCACCAAGATTGCCTGATTACAAGTTCATTCTTCCATCAAGTATTTCTTTTTCACCAATTATGTGTCAGACACAGGCTACCCTATTTGGGAGAAAGAGAAAAAGAAAACGAACTCATGGTCTAGATGGGCGAGATGAGCACTGAAATCAGTCGTTAAGGTGGGGTTACAGAGCAAGTGTGGGGATGCAAGAAGGCTTCAACAGAGAGGAGAGACACTTATTCTGAGTCCTGAAGGATGAACGGGTCTCCTGGGAGAACAAGCAGAGAGGTAGAGTCCAAGGAGAAGTAACATCACACGCAAACACACAGAGGCATTAAATAACATTGTGCTTTCGAAAACAGTCATTCATTTTCTCTGGCAGGGTTGTGGCAGGGATGTGGGGACAAGTGGAGGGCAACAAGGTCAGAGGCAGGTTGCAGGGGACTCAGGGAGGTCAGGATGGAGAGTTTGAACTTGATGCTGTATGCAGTGGAGAGATATTTAGAGGGTTTTAAGCAAGGTCCAGACTCAAACTGTGTTTCAGAAATTAAAAATGGAGGTTGGACTGGAAGGTGAATCAGGGCGTGATGCAGGAAGACCATTTGAAAGACAACTGAAATAGTCCAGGTGAGAGATGATGAGGGCATTACCCAAAAGATGGTAGTGGGGGTTGCGGGGAGACTCAATGGAGAGAGATTATGGAGATGGAGTGGACTGGAGTTGATGGTGACTGGAGTTAGGGGTGAGATAAGGAGGAAAGAAGGGAGTCTAGGATGACTTGGAGCCTGCCGTGGGTGATGAGATGGGTGGGGCAGCTTTGACTGATATGAGGAAGGGGAGCAGGATCTTACATAATAAGAACAAGTTCCATTTTGGTCATGCCAAGGATGGCTAGCATGGAGGTAGATGTGGTAGAGGGATGGGTGTCTGGTGCCTGGGTGGGAGACATGAGGCCAACATACACTTCTGTCAGGCACTTGCTGATAAGAACTGGGAAACAGCACATCCATCAGGCTTGGAGAACCTACTTTGGGGAATTGTGGAGGGTAATCCTGAGGTTACTCTCTGTGGTGAGAGTCACCTGCTCTGGAGGAGAGTCCTGGGATGAAGGAAACCACAGGTGAGAATTTCTCTTTCTTAAAAACAGGTTGGTGTGAATAACCTTCTTTCCTCTCCTCTCTCTTCCTCTCCTTCCTCTCCTTCCTTCCTTCCTTGTACAATGTAAATTCTGATAATTATGTGTGGTCCAGTTTTGTGGCTTTTTAAGGATGGAAGGAAATACCATAAACAAAGATGAGCCAATACACAGGCTTCTTTTCATGCAGTTCAGAAATATCTGGGGCTGGGGATATAGCTCAGTTGGTAGAGTGCTTGCCTTGTATGCACAAGGCCCTGGGTTCAATTCCCAGCACCACATACACACAAGAAATTATATTCTAGCCAGGAGCAATGGCGTACACCTGTAATCCCAGCAGCTCAGGAGGCTGAGTCGGGAGGATTGTGGGTTCAAAGCCAGCCTCAGCAACAGCAAGGAGCTAAGCAACTCAGTGAGACCCTGTTCCTACATAAAACACAAAATAGGGCTGAGGATGTGGCTCAGTGGTTTAGTGGTTGAGCTCAGTCCTCTGAGCTGCTGGACTTTCCCTGTCCCCTCCAGACCTTGACCATCCCTTGCTGTTGCTGCATCTTTGCCTCCTCTAGGAGAGTTCCTGGAACCATAGCTGGCATCTCAGCAGGAACTCCTGACTCAGCAAAGTCAAGCACCTCCCACAGTATGCCATTCAGATACTCTCTGCAGTCCCAGTCTTGACTTCCTAGAGGGCACATTAGGGGGAAAGGGTAAAAAAATTTTCCAAGGGTCCTTATAATTGTGAGCATGTTTATTTTTGCATATGTTTGCATGTGCAGGAC
>PVHX01019001.1:0-35489 GCA_004024805.1 Geosciurus inauris
TTTGGTACTGGGGATTGAACTCAGGGGCACTCAACCACTGAGCCACATCCCCAGCCCTATTTTGTGTTTTATGTAGAGACAGGGTCTCACTGAGTTGCTTAGCGCCTCGCCATTGCTGAGGCTGGCTTTGAACTCGTGATTCTCCTGTCTCAGCCTCCCTAAGTGCTGGGATTACAGGCTTGAGCCACCGCACCTGGCTTCTACACGAATTCTGTCTTTCCTCCTATAAAATGCAAGGCAATCCCCTCCACCCACTTCTTCACTTACACTCCTTAGAGTGCTGCCTCCTTCCCTGGTGTATTTTGTTTTACCAGTTCTTCTTCTGCTTCTTCACCTTATTTCTGATTTCTTCTCAATAATACATATTATGGTTAGCACTAATGCTAAAAAATAAAAATTAAAAAAGTCCTTCTTCATCTCTGTATCATTTTCCACACACTACTTCACTGAAATACAACTTACTCTTCAATCATATCGATCTGGTTTCAATTCCAGTCTTTTATGAAAGTAAACTCCTTCGAGGAAGTTCAGTATGCACTATGGAATTACCCAGTCAAACCACCATCAGCTCAGACCTTCCACATATCCAGCCTTGCTCCAATTCATACATAATGCTGCCTGATGGAAAAATAAACAACTGTAGACAGAGTGGTCTTAATTTATCTAATGTATCTGATCTAATTTTGCCTTGAACAGCCAAAGTTTTGCTGATGTTGTTGTTCAAAATAAGACTTATTTTGTAGAACTTCAATATTAATAGTCATTTTAAGAAAATATTGAGAAAGAAAATGCTTAGTATTCTAAGTTGAATTTAATAAGTAATATATTATCTTTGATTTCCCTTAGCTTCACATAAGTCCAGCAGCTTTATATTATGAGGAATTTTCTCTTCATCTAACTAAATATTATTGTTATATTTATTAGGATTATCATCTTTCCAATAATGATTTTCTCTTCTGACTTAAGTGTGTCACCTGACCTATGATGATAACAGATACTTTTTTTCGTACTTTGATATTCAGTATGCAGAAATCTTAAACTGCCTGAACATCACATACAATTTGATTCAACAGGTGATAGCATGCTTCATGTATATTTATGTCTCCATCTATATGGTAATGTCAGGGATAGCACTTAGAGAACCTACTCCCACTTGGCTGAGTCTTGTCTTTCCAGCATTTGTAACTTTTATTGCAAATGAAATGTCAAACCTGATGGCCTAAGTACAGCACCCAATCTGGGAGCCCTATCTCCCTGGCACGTGTGAGTTCTACTTTGCAGGTAGTATAATAAGCTATCAGAAACCTTTGTGACTGCCCATGTCCTTTTTCAAAGTCTTCTTATATTTAGTGGAGAATAGGCAAGAGAGATCTCCAAAAGTTATTAGATTAACATTTTTTTCAGATAATAGGGGAGGCTTATTCTTTGCTGCTTCTTGAATTTGTAATAAATTACAAAGCAGAGAATAAAAGCAATGTGTTTTATGTCTCAGAAGGCCATATTTGGTAAGATGTAATGTTCATTTTGATATTTGCATCTACTGAGCCTATAGTACTTGTAAAATAAAAGAAAAAAAATTTTCATTTTAGATTAGATGAAATACCAAAATGTTAGATTTAGGGGCTCCAGGGTTGAATGCTTTTTGCTTAAGGGAGTAGCACTTTGCACTTTCAAATCACTGGAATATCTATCAGTTAATATTAAACATGCCACTTGATGGTTAAAATAAATCAGTAGTACCATTTGATGTTCTCTCTTGCCTAATCATGCTTTTGCTTTTTGAGTGTCACTCTTATTAACACAGAGTGCCATGCAAGGCAGTTTCTTTTTGAGGGTATGAGGAGAAATAATGTGGTCCCTTCTCAGAAAAACTAACATCTTTACCCTAGAACTATTATTTTCAAATTTATTCATTTTGTTTTTATAAAATTTATTTCTTTTATCATTAACAAAAATCCAGCTGCAAATTGTGAATATTATATACTATATTCTCTCTACCGTAGGGCACATAGCAAAATTTTGTGGACGGTTTACCAAAACTCTTCTATGATTTATAATGGGAAAAACTAAAAATTTAGAAAATCTCTCTCTCTTTCCTCCTTCCTCTCCCTTTCCCTTTTTTCTTCTCTCTCTTACTATTTCACTCTGTCATACACACACACACACACACACACACATGTCTTTTTAAGACTTTAGTTTCATTCAGTAAGGGTCTCAGTAATTCCTATTTGCATCTCAAAGTAGAATAGTGGCTCCGTATTCCTTGGTTAATCTCGTGATTCTCATAAAGTAAAACAATTAATGGGTGAGCCACACAACAATTAGGACCTACACATTACTAAAAACAGGGAGCACATTGGCTTACTACCTCAGAAATATTAAATCCTTTAAACTTTTACCAAGACAATAGATTTTAACTTTTCTCACTGCCTTCTCTCCTTCTCATCCTGGGTTTTTATGCAATTTAAACTTCCTCTAAGACAGTTCAGATCACATTTCTTCCCTTAAGATTTTTCATTGCCTGTTAAAGTAAGCTTGTCTGAATTTTAGGGTTTGAGATGTTACTAACAGATCCTGACTATAATTCTTTCGCCCACATGTTCTATAGACATCAGGAGCTCACGCTTTCTTACTTTGAAAATACCTTTTTCTTTGATTAGAATGTGTCTCTTTGGAGCTCTGCCTGTCATAGCCTCCACCACTCTCTGATGCCTATGTAAAATTGGTGCTATGGTACAAGCATTTGGGCCCAATGAAATGGGAAACCATGTTAACTCTCATTCCATGTTCCATATGGACACTTGTCTTGCTCTCCTACTTTCTTGTCAACAAGTATTTAGACAGATGACAATCTTAAAAATAAAATATTTTGACTATTAGTAGTGCATATTATCTTTTAAAATAAACTTGGAAACTTTAAATATTAACTACTAATGTGGATAAAGATATTATTGGAGATATATTTTATATATATGTATATAATACATATATATATATATTCCTACCATTCTTTAGTGATTTATTAACAAGAGTGTAAAGGAGAGAATTATTTCAAAAAATTGAAATCAGTGAATAGGTTTAGAAGTTTTCTGTTCCACATAAATGACAATGATTTTAATGTGATAAAAAATTAAGGATACTCAATCAAATTGAAAAAGATTTTACTATAATAATTTATGATTATATAACCATGATTTTTAGACCATCATGAAAACTAAAATTTTGAGATGCTTTTAAAGCTACAATTTTATTACTGAGATCAAATAAAAAATGAAGAAATCTTCAATAATTAAATATAATAGTGAAAAATTTTGCTGTATTTAAATTGTTAGTGATTTTGGCAAGGGATGTATTAATTCACAAAAAATGTATCTTAATGTTATATATACTTAAAAACATAACATTTAAAAATCCAAATCTTTTCTATCCTAAAATTTTCATTTATTCATTAATTTAGAAAATATTTGTCAAGCCTCGACTGCCAGGTACTGTGATATGCACTGGTGATAAAAAAAAAATGGTGATAAAAAACAGATATGCTTTTTGCTGTTACAAATATTCATTTTAAACTGATGTTAATTAATATAGGGAGGAATATTGCCCAGACAGAATGTCTGATGAACTCTAAATGGATGAATAGTGATATCTTACGTGTACCTAATTTAAAAAATTATATTTAATATGAGGTTTGTATATCAATGCACCAAGCATACTTAGTAACCCTTTTCATTTATAAGTCATGTTTTATACACTGGAGTAACATCTTAAGTTATTTTAACATGTTTTCTATTTTGTGGTATGTCACTAACACTGCAAAGTTAGGTGAGAAAATATCCTCAGTGAAAATATACATTTAAAATTTTTTAGTATTACTCAATTATAAAGAATTAAGTTATAGCACTTGTAAGTAAATGGGTAGAACTAGAGACCATCATGCTAAGTGCAATAAGGTAGTACCAAAAAGTTCAATATGGAAATTTTTCTCTGATATGGGGAGAAGTAAGGGGATAAAGAAAGAGAGAAAGGAGGAAAAAAGGGAATTCCAACAAAATAGAGGAAGCGCCAGTAGAGTAGACAATGGGATTGAGGGGGAGGCATGTGGTACAGAAAGGAAAGAACAGTGGAATGAATCTGACCGAACTTTTGAACTTTCATAGGTACATTCATGAATATACCACAGTAAATCCTTACATCAAGTATGTACACAGATCATTAGAATAGAAGGAGGGGAGTAGGGGAAAGAAGAGTAGGGAGGAAGGCTGTGCTGAGAACTGAACTAGAGCAAATTACGTTCCATGCTTTTGTGATTATGTCAAAATGTATCTTAATGTTATATATACTTAAAAAGTATCAATAAAATGGGTTAAATTTTCCAGGTGCTGTGATACACACCTTTAATCCCAGCAGCTCAGGAGGCAGAGGCAAGAGGATCTCTAGTTTAAAGCCAGTCTCAGCAATTGAGCCAGGCCCTAAGCAACTTACCCAAACCCTGTTTCTAAATAAAATATTAAAAAGAACTGGGGAGGTGCTCAGTGATTAAGCACGCCTGGGTTCAATTTTCTTCTCCATGAGCAAAAAAAAGCAACAAAAAGAAAAAATAATTAATGGAAAAGCTAGCCCTTTGTAAAACGGACTTTCATTAACTAGAAATTTTACATGGAAATATGAATTAATGCTTTCATTTCTTTGCTTTAATCCTTTATTTATTTTGATCTCACTTCTTCACTTTCATAGACAGGAATAACTTTTAAAAACCTGAAATCATTTCCTTATAATAAATTCCAATATATGCTTGAGTTTTGACTAATTTTCTGTAAGAATATAAAAAGACAAGACAAAATGTTAAGGCATGGAAATTATATAAGTAACAATAAATATATTTTCATATATTATATATTTATATATTATTGCTTCTAATTATTAATTCATATCATTATATTATTATATTATTATATAATTACAATTATATAGTATTCAACTGACCTGTATCTTTTTGACTTTCATATGTCCATCTTTTTTCTGCATGGAACATAGTCGTGATGGTTGAAACTTCAGCAGCCATCTTGAAACCTAGGAGAGTAGAATAATTTTACATACTGTTATGGTTTGGATGTGAGATGTCCCCCAGAAGCTCATGTGTGAAACAATGCAAGACGATTTAGAGGAGAAATGATTGAGTTATGAAAGTCTTAACCCAATCAGTGAATCAACCCCATAATGGGATTAACTGAGTGGTGACTGAAAGCATGGAGTGTGTGGCTTGAAGAGGTGGGCACTGGGCGCATGCCTTTGGGATATATATTTTGTATCTGGCAATTGGAGGGTCTCTCTGCTTTCTAATCTTCATGTGAGCTGCTTCTCTCTGCTATTCTTTGCCAAGATGTTCTGCCTCACTTCAAGCCTCGAAGAATGGAACCACTGTCTAGGACTGGGATCTCTGAAACCTTGAGCCCTTAAATAAACTTTTCCTCCTCTAAAACTGTTCATGTCAGGTCTTTTGGTCACAGCAGCAAAAACAATAACTAAAACAGAAATTTGGTACCAAGAAATGGGGTCGTGGCTATGACTAACTTGATCATATGTTTCAGAAACTTTTGGCACTTTTTGGAATTGGTGAGTGGAATTCTGAGATGCTTAGTAATACAAGCTGGAAATGCTTTAGATTGTTGTAAACAGAGCTTAATGGATGATTCTGGTGGGAAACTCAGAAAACCAAAATGCCAAGAGGACTGTGGACAGTGAAGACAGGGCTCAAGAGGGTTCAGAGAAGGACTCTTTTGGAAGTTGTACTAAAAGCCATTTGTGTTATGTTCTGGCCGAGAAATTGTCTGCATTTTGCCCATATCCTGTGACTTTCCGTGAGGCTGATTTAAAAAGCTATGGACTTTTTAATCTGACAGAAGAAATTTCTAGACAGCATAGCATTCAGGCAGTGGAATGGGTATTGCTGGCAGTTTTTAGGCAAATTTATTTTAATAATTAGGAGTAAAAAGCTGAGCAAAAGTAATTGAAAAATGGACTTGAAAAGTGTAAGTAAAACTGGGACTAAGAAGGTTGCAGTTGTTAAAGACATTATTGACACTGAAGGAATGCTGAAGACTTTGCTCAAAGACAATTAAAAAGATGGCTTGAGAGCATTTTAGGATTTGGCAACATCATATCCACCTCAGACTCAGGGGGTAAAAGTAAAAATTCTCTTGAGAAGAGACCATGGGGTACAGTCTTGCACAAGGGGGCCTAGGAAATTCATTCAACATGCTCAGCTATCCATGCACTCAGGAGCTGCTGCAGCCAGGGTCCCTGGAGGCTTAGCTACTGCTTGAGATAGCAGCAGACCTTGGTGTCAACTACATGGTGCTGGTTCTGCAGGAATGCAAGATACTGGAGTTAGGGGTTCGTGAAGGCTTCCACCAAGATTTCAAAGGAAGGCTTAGAAGGTCAGTTAAAGTCTAGCAGGGTCAAAGTCCCTGTGGGCAGCACCTGAGAGGGCAAAGTGTGGAGATGTGTAGTGGAAGCTGAAGCTTCAGTGGAGACTCCTAAGATTAAGAAATGCCAATAACAGGAATATTGTCCTAGGAAAGATGCAGGGATTGAACAGAGACATGCCAACAGAAAGGCTACTTGGGCTGCAACCAACAAAGCCACAGGGGCAGAGCTACACAGGCCTTTGGACAGAACCTCATCATGTCATATGCCCCAGATGATGGATGTAGAGCTATAGGATTTGTATGCCCAGCTGAATTTTGGTCTGGCTTTGGTCCCATTCCTTCTTTCTATGTCTCTATTTTTGTGAATGGAAATGTTTACTCTGGGCCTTTATATATTGGATACTTGTAAATCACTTTTGGTTTTATAAGAGCTCACAATGCAAGCTTGTCCTGAATCTCAGAGGAGACTTTGGACTTGAACTTTTGGGCAATCTTGAAACTCTTGAGACTATGGGGACAAAATGAATTTTGCATTGTAAGATGGTCATGAGCTTTTGTGAACCAGGGGCAGAATGTTATGGTTTGGATGTGAGGTGTCTCTCAGCAACTCATGTGTGAAACAATGCAAGAAGGTTTAGTAAAGAAATTTTGGAATTATGAGAGTCTTAACCCAATCAGTGAATTGTCCCTGTGATAGGATTAACTGAGTGGTGGCTGAAGATGACTAGGATGTGGTAGGAGGAGGTGGGCATTGGGGGTTTGCCTATGGGGTATATATTTTGTATCTGGCAAGTGGAGTCTCTCTCTCTGCTTGGTGATCATCATGTGAGTTGCTTCCCTCTACCACACTCTTCTGCTGTGATATTCAGCCTCACCTTGAGCCCCAAGGAATGGAGTTGGCTATCCATGGACTGAGACCTCTGAAACCGTGAGCCCCCAAATAAGCACTCCTTCTCTACAATTGTTCTGGTCAAGTCTTTTAGTCACAGTGATGAAAAAGCTGACTAAAATACATACTATGTATAATTATGTATGATTACATAATATTATATGTAATTATTGATATATAATTTTCCATGCCTTAACTTTTTTTATATTTATATGTAATGATGCACATAATAATGACAGACAATGAAAGACAACACTGCTGAAAATACCAGTGTTGTATATTAAAGTAGTTTTTACCCTTTGGAGTACAGATACAGATGTCTATGGAATAAACTGCCCCATGTGTGACTGTATTTTTACCAGTAATTCTTATTTGCTGTTATTATTATTTGTCAGATTTAAAGAAACATACAAATTAAATATATGTTAAGAATTCAAGGGTTTAAAATTGATAATTTCAGTTTTTTATCCATTCATTTTAATTGATTTGGAAATCAAGGCAGCTGTCAATGTTACATTTTTATTTATTACATACAAAGCAATTTGTAACACCACTCATCTAATATAAATATTTAAATTGAATTGTGATTACATATGCATCTTATATACAGCTTTATTACATTTTTAATTATTGCAATGTTCATTTAAAATTTATAGGTAGAAGGGTGAAATTCTATACCTTAGGAAATTAAGGTTCAGTTTATGTGTTTTTTTCCCCCTTTAAATTCACACAGCTAATTTAAAGTGGTGACAAACTGGAATTTGGGTCTCTTTCTACTTTGCCATATTTATCATTATGAGTCTACTAACACAAAGTAAGCTAAAGAAGAAATGGTATGCTTTATCAAATAAATTACTTTGTAACTGTTCATCTCACAAACTTACTTGTTCCTATGAGTGCTGTGAAAGAGATTACTAGCTTCCTATCCCATTTTTTCTGCTTGATATACCTCAATTGTATTGATAAAGTCAAATGCTCAACTAAAAATGCTGTTATCTAAGTTTCGCTTTCAGGTAATATGGGCATATTCCCTTATTATGATCACTGTGCTTAAATAAGAGTTGAAACTTGCTTTTGAAACAGAGGCATACTGATTGGCCTGTACCTTTCTGAATTTCACATGTCTATCTCCTTTCTACATGAAAGTAGTCATGATGGTTGAAGGTGCAGCTGTCATCTAGAAACTTGGGAAAGATAGATTTGTGTGTGTGTGTGCGTGTGCGTGTGTGTGTTTACACATGCGTGTGTGCACAGTACTGGAGATTGAGCCCAGGGCCTTATGCATGCTAGGCAAGGAAGGGTTCTTCAGTTTAGCTATATTCCCAACTCTTTTTATTTTGTTTTGAGAGAGGGTCTTGCTAAATTTTCCAGTGTCCAGGCTGGCTTGTAACTTGCAATCCTGGTGCCTCAGTCTCCTGAGTAGATTACAGGCGTAGGTAGGCACACAGTCATCGAAGAATTGAAAAGAGTTTTTCCTGGCATATGAAGCCTACTTCCTGACTTCAGGTTATGTTAAAGAAAACAATGTCTGTATTATGTATGATACCCTATTATTTGGTTATTTTGTTACATTAAGACCAACCCAATCCTTAAATGTAGTTACATAGTTACAGGTGCATGGTGGGTCATATATTGTATAACAATTAATTTAATAGAAATAAAAAGAAAAATATATACCAATGGAACAACAACAAAAAAGGACAGAGAAAAACACAAGGGGAAGAATTTATACTTGTGCCTAGAAATACTGTTATATTTACTACTAAAATGAGAAGAATGGTGGGTAACCTCTAAAAGGAAGATAAATCTCTCATACTTTGGTTATGAAATTTTGTATGTAATAGAACTTGATTCAAGACAGCTCTAAGTTTGCAACACGTTGTTATTTTGGAGTTTATTTTCTATGTTTTCTCCTCACAAACTCGAAACCATTTTTTCCTAGGAACGTTCTAAGAGATATTTATTACAAAAATTACACACACATACACAAACACACACACACAAACACACATACACACATACACAATTTCCCATAACTGGTATTTATTGGTGAGTTAGGGAGATTCATATCATGGATTGTACAACACAAGCCTGATTCCTACCAACTTGCAAGCAAGCCATGGTGTTCTGGTCCAGGAAATTAATAACCATTTTCTAAGGCAGCAGCTGGTGCCATACCATTGACTGGACATGATAAAGTTATATGATCTTTCCTAGGCACTGCTCAGCCTCTGCACCATGGATACCATCCATGAGTAACAGGAGAAGCTACTGGCTACAGGGCCTATCTTGATTCATAAGGAATTTCTTTCCCTCTCTCTTTTTTTTAAAATTAGTTTGTTTAGTTGCATTTCAAGTCATAGCAGCATAAGGGATTTCTGAGTGCTGTCACACAACACATACACAAATTTGGGTCTCGAACTTATTTGATGAATAATATTTTTTCTAAAATAGAAGAGAAACAGCTTTGCTAAAGTAATCAATGTGATAGCTTATTATCACATCCAAAACAAGACTCCTATGATTACAAGTAGAAAGAAAATCTGAACGTGGACATATATTTTATAAAATATACTGCATCCTTAAATATTTGCCATTTTCATTTGATGGAAAAACATAACTGGAGGTTTCCACTACAAAATTATGCCTACAGCTCTAAAAGTCTAAGTTATTGTTTACACAAGTCCAGCTAATTGTTTAGTATAAATAATTACCTACCAAATTATATCAGCAGACATCTGTTCACTGAATTTTAGAGAAGTTTCTCTCGAGTGGTCTAGCTTCCTAAATTAATGGTCAAATTCGGCTGAGTCACAAAGTAAGCAAAACAAATGGATGTATTCTTAAGTCACAGAAATACTTCTGAAATGGGCCTTTAACTAATTGTCAGCTTAACTTATTTTCTACCTAGTCAACTTTATAAACATACCTAGAATCCTGGAATTTCTGTTTTTAGAGTGTTTTCTAAATAGTCATAGAACTAGAGGCCTTGCATAATTTGATTCCACTGAGCTCAATTTTTCATTCTGAGGAATATGACACTTCTCTGTACTATTTTTTATCTAAATTATATATCTCATATAAAAGAGTGAAATATCTAGGAAAAATCTGAATGTGATATTCACCTGACAACTGGCTGTAATAAAATAATCTAATATAGATAATTATTTTGTTAACCTATGAATCATAAAACTGTCACCATGAAAAATAATTTTGAATAGAATAGGTTTAATTCATTTTAGTATTTTACTATTTCACTCCATTTAAATTTTTATGATGTTCTCCTCCTTAAAAAATTCAGCAGTAATCTTTGATTCTTGGTACATATTTTCTTCACCAAAGATAAAATAAAAATTCCTGGGTTCTGATAATATTTCCACTGAAAAGCACTTTGCATTTTTACCAAACTTTTATAGCAGCCCATCAGTATAAATTGATATTATTTTTAAATGTCATATGAAATAAAATAGCAATATAAGCAAATCCATGACCTTCACAAAGTCCTGTCACGTATTATTAATAGATTTGAGGTTAGAAATCAGAATTTTAGTTTATATTATCTGAATTTACTGTTCATTCACCTAAAGAGTCAATATATTCTGAAATAATAAACATAGTGCTAGAAACAAATTTTGTTTAACCAGAGTGTTAGGAGGAATAAAGGAAAACCACTTTGTAGCTGGGTCTTCATGGATTTTTATAACGAAAGCATTAGTAGAAAGGAATTCTATGAGAATTGAGTTGCATGAGTGAAGCCTCAGAAGTCTGAAAGTTCTGGGAAACGCTGCTTACTCTATGTGGTTTATCTAGAGGTTGAATAGGTAGAGAATCAGAACTTGAGGCTTTAAAGGCAGGCTGGGGTTAGCTTTCCAAGACTTGTAGGCGATAACTAATATTAATTCAACATTATCTCATGTACCAGATGCTTTGCTGAGCATTCTATACCCAATGCTTTATTTAGTGATCACAACATTCCAGTCTCTTCTGATGAATAGACATAACACATGAAGCAGAAGCAATATTTCTATACTTTAAGGCTATTTTGAATTCATCTAGGGATATTGCTCCTAAAAGAATTGGAAAATAATATATTTAGGTGATTCAATGTCTTTTTTTTGTTTGGGTCTATGCAATTCTGTTAATAAACTATATTAATTTTAAAAACACAAATTCTGCTACTCTTATAGATTAAAACATTAAGCATATTGATATCCAAGATACCAATAATACAAAAGTGAAACAAAATAAAAATATTTGTTTAATTCTGGCTCTAGAATGTATTTTGGTTATTTTTAATATTTGACTGACTATTTTTATTTAAGTTGATAATAGATTTAGGTTCCTGAAAGACAAAGATTTAATTAAAAAGAACACCTGATTTACCTTTTGGCCTTGTTGATCTTCAAAATGAAATGTTCATGGAATCAATATATATTTACTGACTTGTAATTGTGTTTAAAGAGCTATAAGCTAAAATGAAGATTTTGATAAAGTTATTCCAAGTGACTTTACAGCAATTCATTGAATGTTTACCCAAATGAAGATGGTCTGTAGAAAGTAGAAATGAATAAAGGAAGAATTCAGATGGAAATGTAGACAAGTGGTGAAAACTTCAGAGGCATCCATTCCCTGGACTTTTCAGGAGGGATCTGGAGGGTGCACCTCAAGGTTTTCTCTGACACCTGGAAGGAGGCTGTTTATGGCTCTCTTCCTGAGCACACCTGAGGGCACTTCTACCTTCACTTCCTGTTCTCCTTGTTTACTCTGAAAGGGTGAAAAAAGAAAGCAGTGGGGGAGGGAAATAATTTAATATAGAGCTACCCAGTAAACGTAAACTAACAATTTCTACAACAAATCTTGAATGAATTAGAGTACATTACAGGCAAAACACAAAGTTGAAGGTATGGTTTTGTTAGTTGTTCAATATTCTTAAAATTGCAGTGTTTATTCATACATTTGAGTAGATTTTCTTCCACTGAAGATGAATTAGGAAATAAAAAGAAATCATCTCTAACGCCAAGTATATTCTCTAGTAAATGAAAGGCTTGTGGTACCTAAGAATTCCAGAGAGATAAATACCAATGAGAATTTTGAGCTTTAAAACCTTCTCATTTTAAAAAATTATTGAAATTAAGGAGTTCAAGCATCTGACTCTTTAAATAATGCTCTGTTTTGAGTGATGTTCTTTCCTTTCCTTTTTGTTTTTAAACATATTTGAAGGTTAAGCTTTTTATATTTTAGGGCATTTATTTCATATTGTCATTGTGATCTTCATTTAGTATAGTTTTAATGCCTCAATATGGTATTATTGATCTATGATCTACATTTCTTCTGGGAGAGAAAATTAACAGCAAACCTAATTCCCAAGAAAGAAAAGAAATAGTTTGATGGAACATGAAACAACAATTTTAAACAAACTCTATTTTTTTTTAATTTTCATAATCTGTACTACTAAAAATAAATGTTTTTAAACTATCATCTTACCATCCAATGTTTAATGTTGTCATGCTATTGATAAAGTGAGATCATCTGAGTTTAATTTGTGTTATCTTCCTTTAGGTATTTACTTATTTCAAACATTTTTTAAACACCTCTTCTGAGATAGGTCCCTATGCTCAACTCATTTATTTTTTTATCTAACATGGGTTTCTGTCATTTATTTTTACCTATGTAATAGTAATCATAGACTTTCAGATTGGAGGAATTTTGAAAATTGTGAGCCATTTTGCTTATTAAGAATTGTAACAAAACAAAATTCTAGAGACCTTAAGCAGTTTCCTCAAATATTTAATTGATAAACAAATTCTCAAGGAAGAATAAAATTTGAGCATAGATATCACGAAATTTAGCCTTCTTTATAAAAACCAAAATTTTTACTCAGGTTGGCAAAAGAGAAGGAAAATTTCATGTAATGTAGAAGTTTCTGAATCATGAAAACAGATTTTCCCCTAATTTGTTTATGATTACAATGGTTATCCTTCTCCTTATAATTTCCTACTACAACTATCTTAATATAAATACAGTAGTAGAAGACAGTCAAAGATTAGAAGAAAATTGTTTAGGCAATCTTAAAAAAGGAACAAATATATATACACATATATATTTGCATATATATCCATACATATATTCATAAAGAATTCATAAACATAGACAACTACTACAATTCATCACCTGCAGCTATTGACTTGTATAGACCTTTTGCATAGAATTTAATCACTTGTCTCATATTTCAAGCGTTTTGTGAAACTTGGAAATGCTCTTGTTTTAATACTTCAGTTTAATACTTTAATACTTCAGTTATAGCACTTATCAAATGTTTGATCTCAGTTTTCAGAAATCATTATCTATAACAATACTGTGTATATTTAGTAGTAGTAGTAATTTCTTTTGTGTGTGTGTGATTGTTAATTGTTTATTTTCTATGAGCTGTTTAGAAGAGTATTTGACATTGTTAGTAGTTATCATTATTAGTCATTTAACAGATACTTATGAGGTGCCTACTAGATGTTGAATAGTATTCTGGATGCTGGAGTTGTATGAAAAAAATAATTCCCTTGATTTCACATGTTTTATATAATATTTTTTTTTATGTAGTACTCATTTCTTAGTGTTGATGTTAAGGTGTTTTGATTTTCTTGGATAATGGTATCGTAAATGTATTTTCAACTAAGTTATCAAAAACTTTCTTGCATTTTGATTATTATTATCACTTTTCTCAAGATAGTCTTAAAGCTGAAGGAAGATTTTATTTAGAGCTCCTGTGGGAAAATATAATAAGGGTAACCTGTTAAAAGTATTATATGTGGATAGGAATAGCTAACATTTGGTAAAATGTACTAACTATGCTTTTCATAATTAGGGATGAATATTTTTCAGTCCTGGACTTAGTAGAATAGGACCAGTGATTTAGTTTTGTTCACTGCTGAATCCTAGGATGTTAATTGACATTGAGTACATATTTTGGAAATATTCAATAACTGCTACTTGAACAAATGATCCAACTACTCATATGCATAATACATGTGTGATGCAAACATTATACACATACTGAGAAACCATAGGCCTAACAAAATGTTAACTGGGTTTCATGTCCGTTGGAACAACACTAACATCCCATAGCTGTTAACACTGAGAAAGTCAGAGCAACATCCTACCTGTATGTGTTTCAGAAGGGGAGATGGGTCACTCTCTAACCATAACAAAAGTAAAAAAGAAAAAGAAAAAAACAATTATTGAATTACTGAAGTAATAGGGCAAAAGAGTCATGGATAGAGCTAATTCTAATCTTTTAGAATTGTCATCTATTAGAATTTTACCTTTCTAGAAGGTCTCTTTAACAGGTTAAAAAAAAAAAAGTGGTACCTAAACTTGCCATAGCTTTAGCTCAACAGTCAAGTTATTACAATCTTGTTTTTATGAACAAAAATAATTTATGGTTGTAACTGTTTCCTTTTCTTCATTAGATTTAGATAGAATTCAAGTGTTCCAAGAGGTATTGTGCCCTGGATTTAAAAATCAGGTTTAGAGCACATAGATGTACTTATTTTGATGCCTCTGTATTCATTCTTAATTAGGACAGGAGATGCTGAAAACTTACTTAGTGATAAGGCTAATAATTCTCCTCTTGTCGCATCTGGTCTCTAGTGGCCTGGAGTCATTGTCTAACCTGAATTTGGGAATAGTTGAGAAAATTTCTCTGTATGACCTCATTTGAATTATAGTCATTGATAATAGCAAGTCTCTCTAAATTCATTTAGAAACTGTCTGAATAATCCCTATGTCCTTGGCCCAATATTTTTGTGAATCCAAATGAAATAGCTCAGAACCACAGAAAAATGCCATTTGGTTAATTCTGGTTACTTATTAATTAATTTATTTAAATTTATAATCTTTTACTTCCCAAAAGATTACACAAATTTATAATTTATAGATGTATGGATTTTTAAAAATTAATGTCAAACAATTCAAACATTCGTTGTTTGCATTTTAAGTTTTGGTGAATAATTTATTAACATTTAAATTTAAATTAGAGGTTTTATTTATTTTTACTTAAACTCTTTTGATAATTAAAACTGGGGATATTCCTTATTAGCAACAGAAGAGTCTGTCCTCTTCTGTGGTATAGGCAGGCCCCCAAGCAGCTATGCAGCTGAGCCCATGCCACAGCACCTGTCTGGTCCTGTGGACAATTCCCATAGCCTTTGTTGACTGGATACCTGCACTCCAGAATTTCTTTATCCTAAATGAATTTCCTTCATGTCCATAGGTTTACTTAGGGCTTCTTCTTCCTTTGCCAGCTTTTTTTAGGTGATTAAGATGAACAAGAGGCACAATCTCAGGAAAACTTGCCCAGTCAGTTTCATGTTACTGGACACATGTTAGATACATACTACTGGATTTTACCTCCAATTACCAGGTTTGTCTTGAGTGCTATTAACCCCAGAGATCCAAGCATCATCTTTTTCCTACTCTGATCTCTTCCAATTTTCAGCAAACTCCTTGGAATACCAAAGTAGTATTTTCCTCTTCAATGCAGCAAGAACTTACTTGTCTTCTTATATATCCTATCCTTTGTCCTTTCTATTCTGTTTCTTATAGCAAAACTGGAAATACAGACATCTAAGCCTTGCTCTTGATATGTAAAAGGAAGTTTTTGAACTTAAGAATTCTTTCTTTTCCACAAAGCCTGACTTTCAAGATGAAATCTTTTAAAGACATAAAAAAGAATCTAAATTGAAACTTAGAGCTGTGCAATGACCTTTCTGTGTGAAACTGTATTCACATACCTTCCCTACAGAAATGACTGTAAGTAAGTTAAAGGGGGGCAGTACTGTAAGCCAATATGATTTGCAATGAGTAAAAAGTAATTTGTTTTGTGGTTTTGAATAGTGTCACCTCTAAATGTGTATTACTTATTATTTTATACTCAAAGAGAATCTTAGAATTATATAAAATTCAGTTCGGACCTTAACTTTATGGATACTCAGGAAGATGCTGATACTACAGTTTTCTTATGTGTAAATGTCAGTAACAATGCCTACCTGGTTGTTATTAGTATGAAATGTGTTAGCTAGAATTCCATCTGAAACCTAATAGATGCTTTACAACATATGCTATTAACATTACTACAGGGACAGAATTTAATGTATAATACTTGTGCTATTTGATGAGTAAAGTTAACATGTAGATAAATCCCAAGCATCATAGTTACATTCAGAAATTTCTCCCAGAGGGGTTTATTTACCTGTCTCTTGTTTTCCTTTTCTTTTTAAAGCCAACTTCCTTACCTCTTCTCTGAGGAGCATGATTTCCTGATTCCTACATAAACCATGTCATTAAATATCTGCTATTTCTGTTGTGACTTCCATTTCTTTCTGTTTTCGTTAGCTTTTGCATTGCTGTGACCAAAATAACCAACAGAAAACTTAAAGGAGGAGAAGTTCATTTTGAGCTCACAATTTCAGAGATCTCAGTGCATAGACAGCTGATTCCCCTGTGCTGGGCCCAAAGAGAGGTAGAACATCACATCGTAGGGGAAGGGCTCCCCTCATAGAGGGGTCAGGAAACAGAGAAATAGGAATGGGTCACAGGAAGAAATATCCTTTCAGGGCATGCCCACAGTAAGTCCTCAAATAAACTTTTCTTCCTTTAAAATTGTTCTGATCAGCTCTTTTAGTCACAGCAGTGAAAAAGCTAGCTAAAACATTGCCTATAGTTACTGCCCAGTCAGTCCGTTAAACCTAGGAGGGACCCATTAGGTTACAGTTCTTATGATCTAATCATCTCAGCCCTGAATATTACTGTATTAGCAGAAGCTTTTGCAGGACAGCTCATATCCAAACTAACACTTTTCTTTTCACTGACCCTTTTTTATTTAAATCTCCACTGTTCTAAAGAAATGGCCAATTTCTGCTTCCAGGTTTCTTCTTACTGCCAAACTTTATGAATATACGTTGGACATAGATATTTTTGTTACTGCCCGGCCTTTGTTCCTACTTACTAGCATTGCAGAGTTATCATGCTTTATGAATCTTGCTAAGTGAGAGTCTCTCACTTGAGTAGCTAAAAAGGCCATATACTTCTCCAGCTTCCTTTACTACTAGAGAAGGGGCAGAAGACCAGGCTTCATCACTCTGATGTATATATTCTAGAGATGCAGTCACAGGCAGCTACTTTCAAAGGAGTTTTCACAGTTTCAGGGAGGTTTAAGGCTTGGAGCAGTGGGGACAGCAGTATTACTGTACGATCTTTTGTCCAGAGGTGACCGACTTAAAAATGCAAACTTTACTACTGAATGCTGATATATGATGGCACTGTGGCCTTGAAAGACACCTATCATGGCATGCATGGCCCTAATTGGTTCCCAGTCCTTCTTTCAAGTCTGATCACCATTCAACATTCTTTTAATAAGTTCATTTTCAAACAGCCAGACTTGGTTCTATTTCTTACAGCCAAGAACTTTGACTGAACTAAGAAAGAGTAGAATATTTTCTCGACTTCATCTCCTCCCCTTCTGTTCTGCGTTACACTCCATGGCATCTAGGTTTCACCTGCAGGAAAGCTGTTTTCTTGCATGGTGAAGTGACCTCGCCATAAAAAAGTCACCCACCTTACAGAGACTCACTGTAGCACAGGACAACAACATTGGTTATTCTTCACATTGAAATATTAGCTTCTTCTCTGAGTCTTTTCTTGCTTCTGACTCCTGATTTCCAGTATTATGTCCCTTTCTTCTTTCCATAGGTTTGCCTTTTTTTTTTTTTTTTTTTGCACCAGTGATTGAACTCGGGGGTACTCAACCACTGAGCCACATCCTCAGCCCTATTTTGTGTTTTATGTAGAGACAGGGTCTCACTGAGTTGCTTAGCACCTCGCCATTGCTGAGGCTGGCTTTGAACATGAGATTCTCCTGTCTCAGCCTCCCAAAGTGCTAGGATTACAGGCATGCACCACCACACCCAGCTTAGGTTTGCCTTTTAACTGTGGTTGTGTTCCCTGATTTTTCCTTTGCCGATTTTCTCGCCACATTATTATAATTTTCCTTAGAAGAAGAATTCTACTTCTACAACATTTAATTTCTCTTTGAGATTTCCAGTTCAACCTCATAAGCCATGTTTATTGTTTTTTACTTTGATAGCACACCCAGATTTCAAAATGCTTACCAAGTAACTGTATGTATCATAGATACTTCAGATTTAATGTGGTCAAAATTGGGCCTGCCTTCTCAACCTGCTTCTCCTAGGAGATATTCCATTTTAGTTAATGGTATGTTCTCAGTTATTGAGAGCTGATGAATGCTTCTTTCCTTTCCATTTTGTAATCTACTGACTTTGATTCTTTCTTGAATCCACTTCTGGCAAACACTAACCTCTTAAAATACAGCTATGATTTTTTTTTTCCTAATCAAAACTAAATTGTTTTTTACAAAAGAATTCTTAATGTTTTCAAAATTTAATATTGTAAAATAATGTTTACAAAGTATTTCTTAATTTTCAAAACTCATTTTTTTTATTATTGTACTAGGGATTGAACCCAGGGGCACTTGATCACTGAACTATATCCACAGCTCTTTTTTATTTTTTATTTTAAAATAGGGTCTTGCTAAGTTGATTAGGGCTTAAGTCACTGAGGCTGGCCTTGAACACATGATCCTTCTGCCTCACCCTCCTGAATTTCTGGGATTATAGGCTTAATCTTTCTAATGCTATATACCGTGGATTTACTGTCCCTGCTCTGTTGGTAAAATTTATGTCCCTAAAATATGTTTTTGCTATTTAGCCTTCATCTTTTGTTTAAGCTGTTTTTTTCTGACTAGAATGTGATTTCCCTCATATCAACCTTTCTAAGACTTAACACATTTCTATTTTGAAACTTAACTCTTTCTAGGAGACATCTCTTAATCATACATGTAAAGTTCATGTCAATATATTCACAATACTTATATCTTTTTCTGAACTGTATGGCATCTTATCCATATCTTTTTTATAATACCTAACACAAAGCCTTTTCCATTGTGTCATTAGGTAATCTTTATATTTAAGTAAATTTCTGTCCAGAGAACCACATGTTTCTTTTCTCTATAAGCTCCATCTTTGTACAAATTTATAATCTAGAGCAAAAATCTGCAATGACACAATTTTCCTTAAATACTGGAAATAAGATATATGTTTCATAACACTTATTCATTGGAAATTAATGTCAACTATGTTTCTGTTATCAATTTTGTGAACATTACAAAGATCAGATAATGGGATTAGGAATGTAGCTCAGTGTGGAGTACACTTGCTTAGCCTGCCAAAAGGTCTGTGTTAGATCCCAAGTGTACATGTACACACACAAAGACTGGGTGACGAGAAGGAGTTCATCAAAAAAGGGTTCCACTTTCCAGGATCGAAGGATACAATCCTGGGCTAGCTCTACCTCTTCACCTTATTATAAATGTATTTATAATAATAGCGGCAAATACACCAGAATTCCTGTAAAGTTCAAAAAGATACTATAGGCAAAAGCACTACAAAATATAAAAATATTTTATAAATATAAAATATTACACTTACTGTGATTCTGATTACCATTCAGTGTTCTCCTTGCCACCAAACTTGTGCTCCTATTGAAGTCCCTATGCTGAACTCTGTGTCACTTTAAGTCCTGGCCTAATTCCCCTCATGATTGATGTTTTTGGTAGTAGGGGTTTTACTGTTGTATTTTAGTTTGAGAGCATTCTTCACAGTCTCAACATGAACTCAAATTTTAATTCCTATTCTTACTTTATAACAATGTTTATTCTAAACCAGCTTAAGCCAATATTTATGTATTAAATTAATAATGTGAAAGGCCCTAGCCTAGACACAATAGATGATGGCACCTAAGAGGAATGAAGGATACGTCAAACCCAAATGGAACTGCAGATCAAAGAATAATTTAGTAAATGCCAATAAGAAGTACAAATAAATGCTATAAGAATTCAGAAAGGAGATCAAACCTGACTTAATAATGACATTGTTAAATGTCTCCATATGAAAGAGATGGTATTTGGAATGAATAGTGAAAATTGAAAAGAAAAATCATTGATTGTCGTAAGCATTGTTAGCACAGTGAATCACGACACACAAATGTGAAACAAGAATAACTTTGGACAACATTGCATTTGTCATAGTAAGGTCAAATGTATAATTCCCAACTTCTGTGAAAGCATGGCTTGCACATATTCATGTAATTTATTGGAGTCTTTACCAGAGGAAAATCTGTAATTGCTCTTGTTGCCTTAAATAAATATCTCACATGCTGTAGCAACAGAAAATAATTGGATTATCTAAAATCTTTCACCTGAATATCATTAAATAAAGGAAGAAAGTCATACTGAAGCTGCTATATATCTATTTGCCTAATTGTAGAACTTGAAGTATTTTAAAATAGATGTTGAAGTCCATGTTTTTGAGCATCGGTGAATAGCCAGCAGTAATAATGATTCTCACTAATAGAAATAGGTTATCTATGCTGAGGGAGCTATTAACACTTGACCCTGATGCAAATGTTTAAGCTATTCAGAACACTGCAATGCCAATTAGTGGAAATAGAGATTTTTAAAAAATGTGTTTGTGGGGAGATGACTACATTGGATGTGCTCTTTCAAAGCAAGGGTAGTCGATGTTAAAATGCTTTTAAAAATATTTGAGTGATCCCTGTGGTATGGCTCAAATTCTCACTAGTATAGGAGTCAAATATATAAAGTGCTGGTATTTTAGAGATCTGCCAGGAGTAAGGAGATTACCAGCTTTACTAACTTCAGGGGAGACTTTGTGGGAGAGTGTTATGATACTATACAATCTTCCTCCAGATCTACTTAAGAATATTAATATAACCCATAAGTGTCAGGTAGAAGAAAATGATTTAACAAAGAAGCTATATTCTGAAGTAAGAAAATGCCTAACGTTCTTATAGTTACTCTTACTTTCATGCATTCTACAGCTTGAGGTTTTTGTAATGTTTCAATTTCAGTGATTCTCATAGTCCTCCTTAAAAAGAAAACAGGGAAAGTTTGTCTCTATGTCTATCCACTATGAAAGTTTGTCTCTATGTCTATCCACTATGAAATCCACTTTTGTGCATTGTCAGAGGTCATAGCCAGGCGACCATTATCAGACATCTAGATGCCCCCCTTCCATCTCTTCCTCTGCAGTCTTCCACACCATTCCTGTTTCTGGGACACTTCAATGACTCAATCATGATCTTAAGATGAGCACCAGATCTTTAAATGGACCCTTACATCCCCAAACTCACATTTCTCTTCTATCTCATTTCTTGTCCAAGGCTAATGTAGCTACAGGATGAATTTACCAATTTTCAAAATTCACCGAATTTGCCCATTTAAGCAAAACTTAGAAATACTCTTCTTGATTATATAGTCAATAATCTATTCAACATGGAAGAAGAAAAACATGCTCAATTTGTATAAAAACAAGGAAGAGAGATTAGATTTGTTCCTTTAAAAGAAAACATTCTTTTTATGAACATATTTTTGTAAAAAGAAAGGAAAACAGGAGAAAGGTAATTAACTTCTGTTGAGAAAAGTCTGAAGGGTCACCACAACCTACCTGCCCACACACTACTAAGCCATCTACTAGGTGTTACATAAGCTTTGTAAATAACTGAAAGAAACATTTCATTTCGTGATTTGCTGCTTTCAGTGAATTGTCCATTTGGGGAAATGACATTCTGTGCATTGAGCTAAAGCCAAATTTTATGTCAATTTCACCCTTTCCCTTATAAATCTATCCCATATTCAATGTTTTTTGGCTCCTTTAATTAGTATTCACTCTTATTTAGCATTACTAAATGTTTCCTGATGGCAAAAATCCACTTCCTCTTACTGTTCAATAGACTAAGTTGTTATTCTCCAGATACAAGCCTAAAATTCAGTTCTCTGGGAGATCTTCTTTAGCTTCTGTATTGGTTAGGGATCTTAATTCCAAAAGGAAAATCCACCCTAATAATTTTATACATCAGTGGATTTATTGGAGTACTGATAACACTTGAAAACATGGGATTAACTGAAGTAGCTGACTCTGGATTGACCTTTCCTGAACAAGTCCCAGAACCACACCAGAGGTTGTGCTGTCAAAGGAGCTGTGTCCTCTGACAAGGCCACAAAGCTTTGTTATCAGGAAGCACCACCATAACTACACAGCCTCTACCATGTTCTATGCCAGCAAGAGAACTGCCATAAGTCCTTACTTTCATCCTCATAATTAATTTCTGCATGCAAGCATTATATAAGTGTATTTGATTGGAAAGACCCAGCCTAGCATCTGGAGAGAGATGAAAATAGGGTTTTAGGCATTATAGGTTCAGCTTCAGAGAGTCAATTCAAAGAATCTGCTAAGCCTGTCCTATAATGGTCTGGAGTCACATTTGACTGCTGAGTACTTGAAATGTTGGGTGAATACCTGAGGAATTGAATTATTCTTTGTCTAATTTAAATAACTTAAATTTTAAATATAAAGAAGTAAAACTATGTTTGTGTCCTATTAAATACAACTTTGTTGTTTTGGAAGAATATGTTTTCACTTTAAGGGTTTCAACATGTAAACTATTACAGCTTAATTCTAATATGCATTTACATTTTACTTTTTAAAATTTATCTATGAGAAAATGTAAAACTATAAATGTGAGATATTGTATTTCTTATGAGATAGTGTACCCTCACCCCATAGATTAGGCTAAGCCTTACTAGATATGTTCACATAGTATCTCATATTTCCTTAATTTTCATATGCACAGTTCTTTTAGTCATAATTACTTTCATATTTGTCTTGTCCTCTAGCTTGTATAATTGATGAGTAGAAATGCTATATCTTTTTTGTTACCATTGTTTTCCCTAGCACAATACTCAAAGAAAAGGAAATAAACTTATGCTAAATGAATGAATGAATAATTCTAAAAATATATTTTATTAAAAAGAGAAAAAACCCTTGGAGCTTAAGGTAAATCTTGTGTTGAGATATTATTATTTAAATCAATACATTACTGCTAAATAACTTAGAGTTTTGTTATTAATTTTAATCATTGCTTATATTTCAAATGACTGATAATTGAATTTATCTTTCCTTTACACATTATATTATTTCCTTTAGTTTACTTTTTTAAGAAGAGACAGAAAAAAAGAAGAAGAACTTCCTAGTATTTTCATTAGAGGTGCCATGATAAGATAATAATTCTAAAAATAGATTTTATAAAGAGGCAATAATGTGACATAACCCAGTGCCACTTATAAATTGTCCCAGAGAGTTTAAATTTATATTTTTCTGTTTCAATGAGAAGGTTAAGTGGTGTTAATTTTTGAAAAAAATAAGAGATTAAAACCTTATTTCATCAGTGTTCCAAAACATAAAGAAACAAATAATTAACTCAAATAGGAAGTTTCTTTTTGTTTAAAGGAAATGTAGTGAAAAATATTTCAGTTTTCATGCTGTTATGAAAGTAGAGAAGAGTCTATTTGTTAGGCTACTCTTGGGAAGAGTAATGATAGAGAGAGTAGAATCTGTGCCATCCTATACATCATATGAACAAAAAGACATGGGCCACAGGGATGAAATAAGAAGTTGGGAGTTTCAGAAGTCATGAGATAAATATAGTATTAAAAGGGACAGTATTTGGAGGGGTGATGAGATAATTAGAGACAAATTTCAAATTATGTACCAAGAAAGACATTTATTTAAAACATAAAACTGTTAACTACAATTTAAGAAAAAGGCTGTTTATTGGCTGACTTCCCAGAGGCAATGAGGATTTCAGATGTGGATGGACTTCAGGGTACAAATGATGTCACCGAAAGTTTCTCTCTCCCCTCTTCTCTCATTCCCTCCCTCATTTTCCACTAAGCTGGCTCAATCTTCATATCTTATCTCCAAAATGCAGGATGGCTGCATCATCTTCAAGATTTAAGTCAAAAGAGAATAGTGAAAAACCTCTGGAACTCACTCTACCTTTTGGGTAGCACACCTAACTCAGAACCAATCATTGAGGCCAGAGGAATCTAAGATAGAATCTAAGATAGAATCAGGATAGATTTCCCTTCCTCTGAAAATAATAACTGAGAGCTGTCACCAGAATCATGGTTAATAGAAAGTTAATAATCAAAAATAAGTGTCTATAGCAGAGGAAGTAAAATTTAAACATACAGAAATATTTGTATCTTACTTTGGAAAATTAGTTATTATTGATGACTATATTTTATTTTAGTTTCTAATTTCACATACTTGTTAATTATTAGAATGAACAAAAATGGGTTGAATGTATTTTTAACCTTTTATTTCTGCTAAATTTATAAGAACATATGATTGATATCAAAAATAAAATTAAATTTTTTGATAAGAATCAAAATTTTCAAACCATTTGTATCTTGTCTTGAGATCAAGTTTGAGTTCTCTGGAAAATGTTTTTACTCTCTACTATTTTTAAGGATGCTCCTACAGAAATAGTTTGAGAATCATTACTATGAATTTTTGAAAATTAATTATGATACATTAGAAAACAAGTGTATTTAAAGATCAATTAAATTTTAATAACATATTTAATGTTGCAGACAGTAAATCACTCCACTTCATCTGAAGAATCTGAAATGAGACATGACAATGATTATTTTATTTTTTAAAATCTAAATATGGGTAAGTTTTTCTCCCATTTGAGAAGTTGTATGATATTCAACTAAATCTAAAATTTAAAAAAGACACAATATAATAGATTGATATTTTTTAAAAAATAAATATTTCTGACTCATTGATTTGTTTTTATCTTCGATCTTAAGTGAATCATTTTAAAAAACTATATTGTATGAAGTCACTTTAAATTGAGTCAATAAAAGTAAATGAAGATTTTGTGCTCCAGTGAACAAGTACATCAATGCTCCTAGATGCAGAGTTACTTAATTTATTGGGTCAATACACATTTTTCCTCCTCAGAGATATATTTTCAAAATATTTGGACAAATACACGTGATTGTATTCCTTGCTGTTTTATTACTTCTTAGCCATCATTCTTTGTGTTCTACGTGTTTTCTGTCAACTCTATCTTTTTGAAAGAAAGTTTATCTTAAAATTATTTTGTATTCACTGAAAACATTTACATCTATTATTATTTATATTGACTCTACAATATCTCTTCTGAATGACTATTTTCTTAATGAATTTTTGTGAAGCTAATAAAACATATTTCTTTATTATGTATAAAAATGTATTAGTCAAACATGATACCATAGATATTGCAGATAGGATGAGTCATTTATAAATGACAAAGGAAGTCATCAAATAGTACATTGCTGGTGAATGTAGTGTGGGGTGGCAGAGATGGAAAAGAAAACATTGCATGATTTGGATATATCATTTTTTTAAAAATTATTTATTTATATGTGGTGCTGAGGATCAAGCCCAGTGCCTCACACATGCTAGGTGAGCTCCTTACCACTGAACTATAGCCCCAGCCTTGGGTATATCATAAATTAAATCAGAATCTAGAGGTCTTTCTTTTTGCCTACAAATTTGTGTTCATCTTTAAAGTTCTCTCAGATCTAGGTGGCAGGAAAGAATGCATTTTAGAATAAGTGACAGGTGACTTCATGGAGTAAGTCTTCAATAGTTTATGGAACTCATTGCAACTCAACAAATAGAAGCTTTAAAGGCTAGAGTTAGATTGAAAAATCGTTCCTGAGAATTTTGTACTTTAATTCCTAAAAATTGACCAGTTATAAAAAAGTAAGATTGATTTTATGCAATCAGTATATAAAATATGAGAAAAAATTTTACTACCCTGACATGAAATAAGTAGAGTGAATTATTTGTATCAATTTAGAACATCAGCAAGGAATAAGCATTGGATAATCCACATGCTGAAAACATTGTATTCAATATAGAACATATTAAATTCTTATTAATCTCAGGTTCATATTTTAGTTATATATTCATGTATAAAGTAGATTGTGTTTAGTTGTTTAATAGGCATTATATAGTATATTTCATAAAATCTTATCAGTTATTAATTATAATTGTAATTTCATAAAATATAATTAAAAAAACTCTCAGGTATTTAAAACGTACCTGGTTGGCTAAGTGGGACAGAAAAACACAATTTACAACTAATATTTACTGACACTTTACTATGCACCTGACACTGGGTTAAACCCTGTTTATATCAGTTTCAATGAATCCTTACAACACTCTGTTTATGTTGCTCCTTTCCAGAATCCTCATAAATAACATGCTTGCCAAATAACTGTTTCTATTTGGACATGACATACTTGGTAAGAATTCAACTTACCTGTATTTCCAGGCAGCTGCTAACCACACTGCTAGGCCTAATGCTGGTTGGCTCAAGCCTGCACCTTGATCACAGCAGAGTAAGAGTGGACCTTCCATTTTATATGTAGAAATGACCTCAAAATTCAGGTTATGTGAATAAATGAATGAAAGATTCTGTTAACATGTTGAAGTTTATGGGCCCAGTCTCACAATCTACAACAATTTCAGATGTAGATAAGAGAGATGAATTAAATAAAATGCTTGCTTGCACATGGAAATGCAAGGTGTCACTATCAATGTGAAGGTTTATACAGGTCTTAAATTAAGATTTGAATCTATAGGCCATGTTAGAGTGGCAAATCTTGGAGTATAATACCCACTATGTATTCTTGCTTTTTATGCCTTTTAAATGCTCCTTTCATTGGAGATTAGTGCTTATTATGAAACACCTCACATAATTTCTCAGGGTTTGTGCTCACTTCACTATCTTGTTAGTATAAACTTCTGAGAGAAGTTTACATATTAACAATGGAGTTATTTTACTTAGCTAGAAATGACAGGCCAAATTTTCTTAGGTTTTGTCTCTCCCTTATATAGCCTTGGAGGTACCTAAAGTCATTAAGGATCCACAATATATAAAGGGTAAACACTGAAATGAGAGTCAAAGAAAATTGGAAGTTAATGCTAGTTCTATATATGTTCAGTACCTATGTATATGCATGTGTATGTATATGTGGAAGATAATGCTTATTCCATATGTATATGCACATATGTATTTATACCTGTAAAAATATGTACTTATGCTTTACTCCATATTTTTTATTTATTTATGAAGACAAACATTTTTCTCTGTAGGAATGGTGATCAAGAATAATGGTTTGGTTCCTGAATTAGGAAATTGAATATTAGAAGGCAATATTTTTAATTAGAACTTTATAAAAGATAAAATAATATGGGACAATTTATAGAATTTTCTGTGTAATCCTGGATTAGTTGTGGCTTAAAGGTTTTTTAAAAAGATTATTTTCATTAACTATTGATTCTCAGCTTGGGAGGTTTTGCACGTTTGGGAATATTCAGCAATGTCTGGAGACACATTTGATCTCCACAACTGAGACAGAGATACTACATGCAAATAACAGGTGGAGAACCCAAGGATACTGCTGAGCATCCTATACTGTCCACAACAATCCACAATGAAAAATATCTAGCTCAAAATGTCAATAGAGTCATTTTTGAGAAATCTTTATCTAAATTATAATAGAGTGTCAACTTGTTTTCAGCAACAACAACAACAAAAAAACCTCATACATTCTTTGGGCAGATGTACTCCTGCTGGTTATTATGTCCATGAAAAGATTTCAGTATGCATTTGTTCAAAAATATTTTCAGAATTTCATGCTGTTTGGATTTAGGAAGACTAAATCTGAGAATTGAGCTTTAAAATGGCTCCTTAGGATTAACTGTTTTAATATTAGTGACTACCTATCAATACATTGGTTAGTTGGATATAAATTAATTTTAACATTTGGTCCTGGAAATAGCTATCATATACATATATATAAAGCAGCATAAATGTTTATGCTTACTTTTTTATTGCTAGACCTTTGCTATTACTAGAGAATACTAACTTATTGAATAAGAAGAAAATATTTTTTTCAAATAAGAAGAGTTTTATGAGTGTAGTTAGCAACTGTTCCAGTTGAAAGAAAATTTCACAAATTATTATAAGTAGTATTTATTCATTAAACAAATGTACACTGATTAATGCTATTTTTCTGTTCCAGAGGTATGTGTATATGTCCATATATGCTTGCATACAGATATAGTCTATGTTAAAACATGCATGCAGATATGATACGTTAAGAGATAGAGTAGGTGGGAAACCAAGTACTTGTGTAGGAGAGTAAAAACCTCTATAATAAAAGGACATCTAAGATGAAACTTGATGAAAATATAAACATTGTGAATCAAGTAGAAGACGTGTTCAGATTTTGAAGGACTGACACTAAGTAATTTCTATAAATTCTGTCATATTTTGACTATAGTTATTACTGTTTATTTAATCTGAAGTTTAGCATATCTGAGAGTTCAGTAGTGATTAGTAGTTAAACATCATTGTCTAATTGTAGAACATAATGTTCTAGACTGATAGAATGTGGTAACTCTAACCCCACCAAGAATGGCTACTATTTTGGGAGGGGGGATGACTTTTTTAATACTTAATTTAATTATAGTTCTTATGGGAGACATTCCAGGAATGAGCAGCCCTAAATAATTCCTTTATGTCTTAACTCCCTTTTGACTCATTCATTTGCTTGCCATTTATCCTTCAGCCAGATACAAAGAAGAGAGAGAGAGAGAAGAGAAGAGGCTTACATACAATCGCATATATCTTACAACTTAATAAAATAAATCATACTGTTCAGGAAAAAAAAATCAACTTTTTCCTAGCTCTGAGTTCTGAACACTTATTATTTGGATCTTTAGAAAAGGAAAATTGAAAATAATGGGCAATGTCCCAGGAACAATTTTGCCAAAGAAAGCAAAAGCATTCTTCATGTCATTTCTTTTTCCTATTAACACCTTTTACTCAGTTTTTAACCACATCAAGGAGAATTGAATGTCAAATTTTCCAAATGGCAATTTTTCCACATCAGAAGGTAGTTGTAACTCTCAAAGAATAAACAATTTGGACTTTTCCTGCCTCCAAAATGCTTATCAAATCCTGCATTTCTCGTAGGCTTTGAAACACTAGGAAATAAATAAGAAATATTCCAATGAACGAAACATACCAAATGTCAGTAATAAGCACGACACATTCCTTTGGGGAAATGGCTGTTTTTAAAAAAACAAATTCCAGTCTGTATATGCAAAGTAAGCAAAGAAATTCAGTCTTTTCATTTTTTCTTCTTTAAAAATTCGTTACTCCTAAAATAGCGTTCCACAAAACTGGAAGTGAAGGACTAAAAGGCCAGGAGAAGGAAAAAGGGAGGGAGCACACACCATTAACACAAATAGAAGTAAAATTGTATTCCACCACTTTTACTGTCTCCATGCCCCCTCCCCCCTTACACCCCTTTGAACAGAGTTCCTGTATTGTTCTCATGTCCTTCCCCACATTATGGATCAGCATCCACTTATCAACGAGTACATTTGGCATTTGGTTTTCGGAGATTGGCTTACTTCACTTAGCATGATATTCTCCAACTTCATCCAAGAATGGCTATTATTAAAAGACTGTGCTGGCAAGGATGTGGAGAAAAGAGAATTATAGCACACTGTTGGTAGGAATGAGTATTAATGTAGCATTATAGAAGACAGTCTTGAGGCTCCTCAAAAATTTAAAAATAGATCTACAATATGATTCAATAATTCTACTCCAAAGGGAGTGAAATGAATATGTTGAGAAGACATCTGCACTCTCATCTGTGTTGCAGCACTGTGCACAATAACCAATGAAATGAAAACAATCCAAGGGCCCATCAATAGATGAAACAGGAAAGAAAATATGGCACATATATGCAACAGTGGTGTATGTACCTTTAGTATATACACACACAATTGTATATATACACATATCCACTATTCTCCATTAAAACAAATGGAAATCTTTTCATTTGTGCAACACAGATAGCAATATAAGTCAGGTAGAGAACAGAAATATAGAAGTTGAGAGTAGGGCTGGGATTGTGGCTCAGTGGTACAGCACTTGCCTAGCATGTGTGAGGCACTGGGTTTGATCCTTAGCACCACATAAAAATAAAATAAAATAAAGGTATTATATCCACCTACAACTAAAAAAATATTTAAAAAAAAAAGAAGTTGAGAGTAGAGTAGTAGTTAGCAGAGGCTGGGGAGAACAGAGTAGAAAGGGGTAAGGATAGGGAAATGCTGACCAGTGGCTACTCAGTGATGGTTAGATAGCACTAAGAAGTTCTTAGGTACATAATATGGTGAATATAGATAACACAAAAGTACCATGTATTTCAAAAAGCTGTAAGAAAGGATTTTGAATGTTTTCATTATAAAGAAATGGCAAATGTTTGAGGAGATAGGTATGTTTAACTTGATTTAAGCACTATTCAAAATATGCATGGATTGAATGTACCCCACTAATATGTGCAAATTTTACATTATAATATGATTTTAAAATAAATTTAATTAGTGAAATGTTTAAAAGGGAAGAAAAACAGAATTTGACAACTCTACCTGGAAAGCTTTATGATCATTTTGTAAGGATTTAATATATAGGTAGTTCTATATCTTAAAATATTAAGTGGGATATAGCTTATTATAACCATGATTAAATCACTAAATATTTGAACAGAAAATAATGTGGTTACTAGTTTTATTATTACCACAACTTACAACATGAGACACTTCAGTCATTTGGCTGTTATGAGTATAAAGCATAGGAATGGTCTGTTTCCTCAAGGGGGTGACTTTAAAGAAGTTAGCACAGTAAAACATTACCTGGACAATAATAGAAACCTGTACAGGGCACAAAGCAGGCAAAAACAGAGAAGTATGCAAGTCTATTTGTGGGAAGCAATCCATCAGAGACCTTTGAACTGACTTTTGACCTCCTGAAGGAGTTTGCATAAATAGTAAATGAGATTGGTTTAAACCAGAAAAGAACATAAAGCCTTTAACTTCATTCTGCTTTGCTGTAAAATTTCTGAGGGTCTCAGATGTGTAATTTCAGGAAAACCCCTCTCCATACCTCAACAATCTATTTTTGTTACTTTCCTTTTAACAGTCTTTATATTTGAAACCAAACATAAAAATTTCATAGTACATAAAACATCTGTTCTGCCTAAGTTTTTTTTCCAGATATAGATGTTTTACCTTATAATACAATTGTGTACAAGTAAATTACATGAAAAAAATACGGCTATTTTGATCATGAACAGGTTTCCATGAAAATAAGGCATTTTTATTTCTGCAGAACTTACTTTTTGTTAACATTATGAATATCATGAACAACACGCATTCTCCTAAAATGTTTATCATTATTAGCTGCCAGATATTTTCTTAATAAACTAATTAAAACATGGGTTTTCTTCGAATGTAACTCCTGAGGGGACATATTTAAATTAATTCAAAATAACTTTGCAAATTAAACATTTTTATGACATTTCAACAAAAGTAAAAGACAACACTTAAAAACTCACATATGAATATAAAGTTTTTACATACTGTTTAATCCAATATTATTATTTCATTAACTTTTCCACATAGATCAATGAAAATGATACTTATCATTTTATATAAAAATATTTTATGAGACCATTTACTTAGAAATCAAATGTGAAAATATGTTCAGATAATGAAATTTGAAAATATTCTTATACAAGTTATTGAGATATTCTGAAAAGACGTGAGAAAATTTAGTAACTAAGTTTTCTCTGTAATATTAAATTAAAATTGAATTAAAATCTTTAGCTGACAACTTTACTCATTAGAAAGCACTTAGGCTGCATACTATCTATAGAATATACACACACATTGTTTCAGGAGGAAATACATGACCTCAGTTATTACTAATATTAATTTCTTTATTGATATATTTCAAGCATCACTAGAAACACTTATAAATATTATCTTTAATTACAAACATTTCATGCCTCTTTAACCTGAGGTCACCAAAAATGAAGTTCATTTATATGAGTGAGATTGAAAACAGTCAGTAATAAGAATCCTCACATTTTCCTGTAAACTGACAACATAATACGCAATCTTAATTTTAGTCCTAAATTTTCAGCGATGTGTTTATTATTCAAAATCTGTGCCTCAATTGTTTTCTTTCCTTCCTTTTATCCTCTTGCCCCACTCCCCCTTCCTTCCCTTCCTTCATTCTTTCCTTTCTCCTTCTCTCTGTTCCACCCTCCCTGCCTCTCTCTCTCTTTCCTTTGATTCTGCTTAAGAGCTATAACTTTGTCATTACTGGGCTGGAGATATAACAATAAATATGTTTAAAGAATCATTTGGCATTTCACTCTATCCTTCAGCAAGCATTTATGAAGTACAGCTCTCTATCAAGTGCTGTAGAAAAGTGTTGGGAATAAAACAGAGGACAAGATCAATAAGACCCTGGCAATAAAAACAGTTGTTAAGAAATAAAAGTATAGTAACATTTTACCATATGAGAATACAGACTATTAGAAGAAAAGTCAGCAAAAAATCTAATATAGTTATCAAAATCAACTTTGGAGAAGTTGTTTGAAGAAAAATCTGAAGATAGACAAATGGATAAGAAATGTTACAGAGAAGTCAAAGTATGGAAAGAGACATTATTCATTGAATAAACAGTAGACTTTTACTGTGGCTTAATAACTATGCTCTTAGAGGATTGAATTGAATGTTTTTGGTTTTGCTCTGTCAAGAGAAGACAAAATTCAGATTTAAAAGCATATTTATCCAAAGAGGTCAATAATCACTCTTGTATGTATTAAAAAAATCCCTATTTCCAATGAGTAAATTGGTCTTTGTGTTTATGAGATGCAGTTAGCCTCCTATGCCTAGAAGGTGTGGAAAAGAGAGGAAAAGATTTTTCAAAGATAGGATTCTTGTAAAGTGAAAAACACCGCAAATTGAGGCCAATATTCACTTCCAGGGCTTTGGCTGGCATAGGAATATTTCTTTTATTTTCAATAAATATTTATTGAACACAGTCACAGCAATTCAGTCAAGGCCTTACCCTCTTAGAGCTGAAATTCTAGTGTAAAAATGGGACAAGGAGCTCTAGAGACTAGGGTTTAAGAGGGGTAACTTTGGCACATGGAGAGACACTCTGAAGGGTCTTAGCTCCTGTTTGGGAATTGGGTTACTTGCATGGTTGTGTCTGTCTGGTCAGAAAGTAGAGGACCACAGCAGGCAATAGCAACGCCCCATGAGGCAGGAAACAGTGGTAGCAGTGGCCACAGCACAGACAACCTGATTCTGTCCTGTTTGAAAGTGGACATGAGAAGTTCCTTTAACTTTACTCACCATGTACTTTGGAAGGCTTTCCAATTATTTTGATTTGACATATTTTTATATATATATATATGAGTTGTGTCATTTCCTAATTGTACATTGTTTGTCCCCTCTACTAGACACTGTAGTACTCACTTTAATTTCCAAAATCCAGTCTTAGCAGGTAAGAAATTCCATTTAACAAACTCTGTACAGAAAGGGAAATTAGATAGGTGCAGGGATACCTACAGAACAGACAAAAGACGGACCGGGGAGAGGACATTCTAAGTGAAGGAAACAAACTTATATAAGAGCACGGAAGCATAGCAGGTATTGGGAATACAAATACTTGATATGTAGTTGGATGCAAGGAGTTGAGACTGCATTGTGAATTAGAGGATAGAAAGCTATGGATAATTCTAAAGAAGACTGAATGAGCAAATCTGAAAAGGAGTTTAATAAGTAAAAATGTATAATATTCAGGGAAATAAATTATATTAATTTTAACTAGCCCCATGATGTCTGATGATAAAATTAGATCTGAGAAATATTTAGAGTCTAGAAATAGAAGGGCTGTGACAATTTTTGTCAATAAATTAAATGCCAAGAAAACTATAAAAAGTACTTTAAAAAATTTTACTCAATTGTTTTACTCAACAAATGTTAATTATGTATTTATTATGGCAGGCAATTTCCTAAACCCTAGAGATGTTTGTAAGCAAAAGAGGTATGTTCCATACTGGGCATGGTGGCATATGCCTGTAATCCCAGCAGCTTGGGAGGCTGAGACAGGAGGATTGGAGGTTCAAAGACAGCCTCAGCAATTTAGTGAGGCTGTAAGCAGCCTAGTGAAAGCCTGCCTCAAAATGAAAAATAAAAGGGTAAAAAGGGCTGGGGATGTTGCTCAATGGTTAAGTCCCCTTCGGTTCAATCCCTGATACCAAAAATAAAAATGTTTTGCTCCTGGCCCATGTAGGTATTTGAGGTTGTAATTTTTTGATTTATGTAGATAATTCCTCTATAAAATAAAACTATTGAAAATATAAGTTTCTTGAAGTTGGCAAAAAATAAAAACACTATTTCATTTTAAAAAAAGATATGCTTTTTTCTTTCTTTCTTATATTAAGGCTTTATTACACAATTTTACCTTATTTTAATTTGCTTCTATTAAATTATTATTCAATTTAAATACCTGACAGAATGATTAAAATTAAAAAGACTGACAACACTAAATACTAGTGGTAATATAAGCAAGCAAAGCTCTCATACATTATTGGTAGGAGTGTAAAATGGCACAATTTCTTTGCAAAACGTATTTAATAGTTTCTTATAAAACAGAACTTATTTTTTTCATATTTTATTTATTTGTTCTATTTAGGCTTACATGATAACAGAGTGCAATTTGATTCATTGTATGTAGATAGAGGATAACATATCAATTCTCTAGTTGTAAGCTGTATAGAATCACAACATATATGCAGTCATACATAAAGTTAGGGCTATGATGACCATCATATTCCACCACCTTTACTGTCCCCATGCCCCCTCCTCCCTTACACCCTTGAGAACAGAGATCCACCATTGTTCCCATATCCTTCCCCACATTATGGATCAGCATCCACTTATCAACGAGTACATTCGGCATTTGGTTTTCTGAGATTGGCTTACTTCACTTAGCATGATATTCTCCAACTCCATCCATTTACCTGCAAATGCCATACTTTTATTCTCTCTTATTGCTGAGTAATATTCCATTGTGTATATATACCACAGTTTCTTTATCCAGTCATCTATCGAAGGGCCTCTTGGTTGGTTCCACCATTTAGCTATTGTGAATTGAGCTGCTATAAACATTGAGTGGCTGTAGCACTGTAGTACGCTGTTTTTAAGTCTTCTGAGTATAGGCCGAAGAGTGGGATA